>OOFC01042758.1:0-64245 GCA_900323345.1 Pseudochromis fuscus
CTAAAGATAACGAAAAAAAAAAAAACAAGACCTCAACCAGTTATTTTTTTATCTGCTCCAATACCTCCAGGTACAACTCCGAGTCCACCACTGCCTGGACCAAAGGTTCCAGGCCTGAAACCTCCTGGTCCAACTCCTCCTGGTCCAACTCCTCCTGGTCCAACTCCTCCTGGTCCTTGACCACCAAAACCACCTGAGGAGTGATTGTGAGTTGAAAACATGCAGCATGTATGCAGATGTACACACACGTTTACAACCAGATTTGTTTCTTGTGGTTGAAATCAACATGAGGAAGTCATTATCTACGGGACATAAAACACACCTTCTGTTTTTCCTGGCTCGTAACCTGGAACTCCTCCAGGAATTGACGTCATTTAAACAAATTATAGCAGAAATTTGAAATACAGTCCTTGTATAAGTGATGACAAGATCTTGAGTGTCTCAGTATCATTTTTCATAAGCACAACTGCATCTGAAAGGAATGCTGGAGCCTGTATTTACTTGTGATGTCTTCTCTCAAACACTTAAAGATGGCAGGCTTCGTATGTATGTACTGAATACCTTCAAACAGATGTTCAGGAAAACTGGGGTTAAAACAGAACTGGCATCTACCTCCACCAGCTCCTGGTCCAAAGCCCCCAAGACCAGCCCCAGTTCCTCCTGGTCCACCTCCTCCACCAGGCTGGAAACCTGTCCCGGCTCCTCCAGGGCCAAATCCAGTTCCTGTCCCACCTGGTCCAAATCCAGTTCCAGGTCCTCCACCAACTCCTAAGCCAGCTCCAGCTCCTCCTGCAGCACCACCAGCAGGTATGTACACACCTGATACACACAGAGTCAGTTCAGAGTAACAGTGTCATTTTTAACTGTGTCAAGTTAAAGTTTTCCTGCAGCCGTGTTCCAGTTAAAAAAACAACACTTTATGAAAGTGCATTATGAAAATAAAAATAGCTCTTCTTTTAATAGGGACGAAAAAAGAGGTTTACATCAGCTGTATGCACGCATCAGTTTAATGGTGAACAGTGTTTTCATTGTTTTGGATTCCTAGCAGATGACAGAATTTGTGGAATTTCTGAGTCATCTGTTGAAGCTAATGAGGCATAATTTTCTCCTCTTTGCCAACACTTAGCCCATTTAATTTGTCTACATAACAAGGATTACATTTAACACATAGGATCAGACGCCACACAAGCAGAGAAAAGCAGTGAGTGTATGTGCGCTTGTGAATAGTGATTATCAGCTCTGTGCTCAGTGTCTCAGTTTCTCTGTGGCTGATAAAAGCGCTGCTTCATCCAAAAGGCATGCTGCTCCAGTCATATTTCTCACACTTTTCTGCACCTATGTTGTGTTTCACAAATCACAATAGCCAAAAATAGAACCTCACAGAGCGAACAACTATAAAAGGAAAGGTTTTTCAAGATCCCACAGTCCAGATGTGAAAAGGAAGAAGTCTGCAGGGATTCCTGAAGAATGTGAGTTACTGATCTCACAGTAATGCCATGTACAGCACGTTAACTAAACAGTAAATAACTTAACTGTTCAGTCGTTCAGCTCTGCCTGCTGGGTTGTGCAGGACAGAAACCTGCCAAAAGCTTTTGTTGTTTTTGGAGGAAACTCTGTTATGTTAAACATTAGACATACATACACATATACTCTCCAACTCACCAGAGATGTGTTCATTGTTTTGAAAAGGAAATTCATCCACGTTGTCATTAATATCTCAATAATAATTCAATAATGTTTGTTTTGTTTTATTACTGTGTGGTATCAAAATATTACTGTGTTAGGCCATGCTAGCCTGACTCTGGAGATCCCAGAGGATGAGTCTTAATGACTTTCCTCCAGCACCATCGTTCGATTGTCATTTGTAGTTTGGTTGGATGAATTACCTTGGTGCATTTGTTGTTTTTGTGAACTTTAGTACCATCATCACATCCAAATTTCACATTGATCAATAACTTAGTTTACAGTATGCAAGAGTTTGTCTTTTTTATAGCGAGCATTATAACTTCACTGAGCCACTAGTGCAGCTGTAAAGTGTTAATCAGGTTCAGATAAAGTAACTGAATGGATTTACATCCAACAAGAAAGCTGGTGCTATAGACTGAACACTGTTGCCCTCATGTGGTGAAGTAGAAACACTTCAATCATTAAGATCTGTTCAGTAGTTTTTCAGTAATGTTGCTAACAGATGGACAAATAAACCAATGTGGGTGAAAACATAAACCTCCCAGGCAGAGGTAATTATATTAGCAAGGACTCAGAACAGTCACAATACACATCATGATGCTTTGAGGGTAAAAGAGGGTGAACAATGTAATTTGCGAAATCCAATTAAGAAGAGATCAAAGCTCTCACTGCATTGCGTCTTCAGACTTTTGTATAGTAGAAGGATGTGAAGTGGTTAATAATTCAGCCAAGATGGTCAGGTAGTCTGACTGTGCAGTGGAAGCTTTTATTACAAAGTTGCTGTTACCATTTCATGCTCTCATATTTTCGGTTTGCAGAGAAATGCTCTTCAATATGAACTCAAATAATCAAGAAATTGCCAAATTTCTCTGCCCTGGTTCAGCACAACATGGTGTAAATTTAATTTCCACAACACACTGAAGCAGCTTTTAAATCAGTGGAGTTCCCCTTTAATCAGCAGTTAAGGGGAATCTCCTCTCATCATCCAACTCAAAGCTTAAAGAGACAAGACAAAAAAAAAGGATCTGGAGGCATGAGGTCTGGAGCACATGGCTGTAATTAAAACTTTTAATAGGGTGTTGCGCCTTATTAAAAGCTTTAGCTATAACCTTGTTGGACCTTGTGCTTCAAGAGGAGAAAAATCTGAGATGAAAAATACACCTGGGCTTTGTGAAGTCAAAGAGCACACGCAATATTAACTGCCTGAAGAATGTCATTGTTATTTTGCTGTGTTTTTGTACTAAAGATCATCCAGTCAAATATGAAGACATCTTAATAAAAACATGTGGAATTTTACTGCAGCAAGATATTAGAATAATTCAACACAGATGTTAACAAAGTTAAGTTTGATTATTATTAAGTTGTTTTTTTTTTCTTGAAAAAAAAATGTTGGATACAAGGAAACTTATAAACATGTTTACTACAAACTCCTGTCATCCACACTCTTGATTTACAAAATGATTCTAAATCTTTAACTTCTGAGAAAAACTGAAAATTGTCTCCAGGAGTGATGCTGCAAAAAATATTGTCACTTCTCTGCACTGACACAACACTGAACTAAATTTGCTTCTTTGGCAGATGTTTCTTACAGTGTGCATTCTCAGAGAAAATCAGTGAAAGACATTTTTTTTGCATCAATACTTGCAGCATCCAATTTCTACTAAACTCCCATCCAGCCCCAGTTTCATCATCATTATCACTGTGCAGCATCTCACAACATCTCACAGAAAATGTGCTAATCTACCATTAAAGAAAAAAAAAAAAACCCTGTGTCCTCCTCCTGCTAACACAGCTCAATAAGCTCCATGTGACACCTGATCCACAGGTGCTACAGACATGCAGTAAATGGGACCCACCTCCTTGCAGCGAGGGTTTCCACAGAGCCAGGAGAAGGACTCCGTGTAGGTAAGTGGCCACCGTCCCTCTTGCCATCTTGCTCCAAAATGTCCCTCTCCTCTCCCAAGCTCCAGGTTTTATCCCCAGCAAGCCTATCAGGACTCAACAAGGCCTTTAGAAAGAAGGAGGGAAAACAAGTGAGAGCAGAAAAAAAGGAGGAAAGGATGCAAAACAGGACACTGTGTAATTGGTTAAGAGACACAGAGACAAGGAGAGAAGGGGGAGAGAAAACCCACTGGATCACCTCATTAAACCAAATGGGTTGTTCTAACCCCCCAATGACTGCTAGGCTGCATTTATTTGGTCCTCTGCTGCCAAGAAGAGAAAGTATAGAGGGTGAGGGAGACGGAGAGAGAGAAAGAAACAGGATAAATGAGTGACAGGAGAGTCTGTGACTTGTAAAAAAAAACAGTGGGAGTCAGTGTTTTTCTTTTTTCTCCACAAATCAAAAAGAAAAGGGGAAACGGGCCAGAGGTGTCTTGTGGAAATCCAAACACTGTCATGTGCAAGTCAAGTAAAAACACTAACTGTAGCCACTCATTAAAACAATGAAAATGAATCTGTGATACCCACTAATGAAAGGATGATGAAAGATTATAAATAAAGGATTTTAAGGTGACTATGAATAAGACATAAATATTGTAGTTATTGTGGGAAATGTTTGTGTGCACACCTAAAGGAGAGATGGAGGTTATCTGGCAAGCATCCATACATCAGGGCTCACTACTGAAGTTAAACAAAGCCTGGAGGTGAATCCTTGAATGAAGTCAGGTCATAGTGTCTTCTGCTTAAGTGAGAGATACGAGATGGAGGAGAGAGACACTGAGGAATTACTGCAAAGTACAGGAGAGACAGAAAAGAGCAGACAAAGAACAGAAAAGCAGAAATGTTAAAAGCAATAAAAAGAAAAGTGAGAGTCAGAAGTGTGGTGTTTATGCCTTTATAGCAACATGTTAAGAGAAGTTATCAGAGACGACACCTCAGCAGTTCGTCATCTCTGGGTGAGACGACTTTCATCCACAGAGTTTGTGTTTTCTCCCTCACTGCTTTGTGTCCAGCAGTCCCAGCTGCCATAGAGACACACAAGTCAGGGTACCTGGAAACAATCAGTGTTTTTATTTCGAACAGTGGTATTGCTGAGGCTTTTCTCCATGTTTGGGCTGACTGGTCCTGTCCCAGTTCCTGAGGGTCGATGTCTGAGTCTGGCAGGATTGCTGCAACATTTTCTTTTTCTGGAGGTAATGGTCCTGGAAACAGATGAAGTGAATGAGCTAATGGCACCTAGAGCGCTGAGAGACCGAGGATGGAGCGGGAGTTGAACCGTCTTTCAGGGACTGCTGTGCTCATCCTGTGGTAGAAAAATGTAGTTTCACAGTGAATATTACAGATTTACTGAGGTCATTTTATCAAACATTTACAGCTATACTCCTGTCATGAAAACCTCACGGGCAGCTGGGTAAACTGAGTGGGGCTTCTGGGCTAGAAGTAGCCAGTAAAAGTTTTCAGTCTTCAACGTGAGATATCAGAACAACATTATAAATCGACTGACGGTGACTGATGTGAATTTGAAATGTGCCAAATGTTTCTGCGATGTGATCATGTACAAACCTTTGGCTCCAAGTTCTGTTCAAAATGGCTCAATTAGTAAATGAGTGTATTGTATATTTGTATTTCGGCACCAGTGTATGTGTACATTTGTGTGTGTTTGAGCGAGAGAGAGGGAGCGAGTCTGTGCTACCTGAGCACCCATAATTGGTCTTAAAGTGTAGTTTTATTGCTCTGTTTTCAGACCTGGTATGCTTTGTGTTTAGCTTTGATGGAACTACATAGTTATGCAGTGAAATAATACTGCAGTAATAATAATCGAAGAATGGAGGGAAAATGAAACGTACATGCTAAGAGCCATATGTAGTGTGCAGTCATGTGGTCATTATTACAGGTGTGAACTCAAGACTGGAAGTAAACACAGAACGCACATTTAAAATTATGATCGACCACAATTCATAACTAAAGACACATGTTGGTGTTGTGTGTGATATTTTACTTACCCTCCTACACTTGGTACAAACACACAAAGCTCTGTGCATTATGTGGACAACCTTTTCTCTCCTGTATCATCTTCATTGTGGCTTTCAACTTTTGCACCAGTTTATAACAACAAACATTTAAAGTAACGTCTTTGCAAGGGAATTAAGAGCTCAAATCATTTCCTCAGTTTGATGCCTGAGATTATGAAGCAACACATGTTCCAATGAGTCTCGAACGCTGAAACAAGTCAAGCTCAGTTAGTTTGTACAATGAGAAAAATCCGACCTGTTTATTATTCTGAGTGCAACTTTCCACCACAGTCAGTTCTTTATAATGACGTAATTATACTCACACCTGCACATGTAAACAGAGAAACATTAATTCAGCATGTTCTGAGTTTCTGTTTTTCCTGTGCAGAGTTGTCTCAGTGTTTGTGTAGATTTCTGTCCAAACTCCTAATGCTTGAGAGTAAAACTGTAAATTAGCACTTGTTAGTCTTGTGATGGACGGGGCGCCCTCCTACATCCTTTCAAATGCGTGCTTAAATACTCCTGCGCTCCCAGTGATGCTGAGTCATGATTGTAAGAGGAGGATGGGAGTGTGGTGACGGTTTGACTCTCTAACAGAGCCTCAAAGTTCAACAAGTCTCGCACAGAAAGAGAGCAATGATCCAAACAAAGCTGTGACACACATATGAGTACTATCTATATAAAAACACAATGTCTGAATCAGAATCAGAAAAACTTTATTTATCCCTGAAGGGTAATTAGGAGGCCAAAGAGTGGCACATTGAAAGAGCAAGAGGAAAATAAATCAATAAATAAATCAATAAAACACACAAAGTAGGGTTGGCAAAAGCAGCAGATACTTAAGCCTGCATTAATAACAATAAGAATATAGATAAATGCTTATTCATAAAGTGTGCTGCAGACTGAACACTGTTGCCCTCATGAGGTGAAACTACAACACTGTCTTGTTAAAACATTCCTCCATGATAACAGAGGATTTTTTTGGACAGGATCCATCCTCTGGTCTCTCCTTCACTTTTTCTGTAATGTTGCTAACAGATGGACAAACAAACAAACACAACCTTGCCGGCTGAGGTAAAAATGTTAAATGGTTTCTCGGTGTCAGAGTGTTTTTAGCGTTGCTATCAAATGTTGCACTGTAGTTACAGTGGAAACGTGTAGACGTGACATCATGTTGCCTGCATTTGGCTGGTTGTCCAACAGGAATAAGTAGAAATTACCACTCTCTTAGACTGGGCACAGAAACACAGATTCTCCTGCCAACAATTATTTAAACAAAGTTAAGGTGTTACTCTTCAAATGAACATATCCATCAGTGTGCTAATGTGTGTAAACAGTGTGATTCATATAAATCTGACAGTCGTCATCACTGCAGACACGCCCGGTCTCTCTGTCGTCCACCTGCCGTCCACTTCCCACATCCATCCACACAACCTGTGCGCCCTCTTCTTTGCCAGCTCACAGGAGCGTATCAGGGTTACAAATAAAGCAGCTGAATGAGTGGTGCCTGTTTTGAGTTTACCTAACGTCTACCTAGCGTTTACCTAACGTCTGCTGCCTATATATGGGCGTGTGCGAACTGGAGGACTGCTCACCCCCTCCAGACTGGTAATTTACCCCTCTGGGTGACAGGAGGAGAGAAAGCAAGCGATGGAGAGTAATACAGAGGTAAAGGCAGAGAAGGAGAGAGAGGGCGACAGAAAAGAGGTGATTCAAAAAGAAAAATACTCGTTGGACACTCATATGATTTGATGAGCCAGCCACAGTGCTGATGAATGTCAGGCTGAAAATCTGGCTGCAACTGATTTAAATGGTTGATCTATGCCAACAAATTTCACTTTCAAATCTCACAGGGACAGTGAAACTGCAGATGACATTTACAGTGTTATTTGCAATGAGATGTGCACATGAGCCCAGACATAAACACACCGTTACAGACATGTTATCTTAAAAAAACTTTAACTTTCACTGTGCAATGTGTAGCATCAGCATTTAATGGTTTCTGTGAGCATGTTGCCTGATTGGTTTTAACATTGCATTGTCAGTGAGGCTGTGCAGGATGGGCAATCTAACAGTGTTTCCAGGTATGTGAAAAGTATTGTATTCTGAGTTTAGACCTTTCTGTGCAATAATTCTCAAAACACCTAATTAACAGAAATTGTACTCAGACATTGTATTATCTGTTTGTTATTAATATTATGGAAAAAACTACTGAACAGATCTTGATTAACTTTTTTTGGAGAGGGTATACCAATTACTGTATTTTCCGGACTATTGAGCGCACCTGTCTATAAGCTGCTATTGAATTTATTTGAACAGTTTCATGTGGTCCACTCTGACCAGGTCTGATGCTAAATGTATCGGCGGCACGGAGCTTGCTAGCTTGTAAAAAGCCAACGAGCTTCGTGCCGCCGATACATGAGAAACACCGGTGTTTAAGTTCAAAGCGTCAGAAAAAAGTAGCGGCTTATAGTCCGGAAAATACGGTAATTATTTCTGCCAATACTAGTGAATGGGACCTTGTCCGAAAAATCCCCAACAAAAATTCCTCTTTGCAATAATTTAAACAAGACAGTGTTGCTATTTCACCACCAGAAGGCAACAGTGTTCAGTCTATTGCATCAGCTGGATGAAGCCGTGGAGATTTGTGCTCTGCAGTTACTCATCATGCATTAACCACTGTCTGTCAGTCATGGGTTTACAGAGGATTGACTCTTGTGCCATTAGACTGTGTCAAATCTGTCTCATATTTGTAAACGTAGTGATTAAGTGGGACCTGACTTGCTCTGTTCCTCTAACCTAGTTGCCTATCCACTCACATCCTGTAACATCCTGGCAGGTAGCTGAAGCTCTTTTGTCAGTCTTTTGTGATCATTAGGATTCCTCTGGCAGGTGTTAATACAGACCTGCACAGAGCAACTTTCCCACTGCTTCATTCTGCCTTTTCAGTGACGTGTCAGACAGTTTACCTACAGGGTGGCATGAGGAGGCTGACATGAGAAACTACTTAAGATGTCAAGCTAATAACGGCATGATTAAGGCCTCCAGTGTTGCTGTGTGATGCTGTTCGCCCCATTCTGTCAGTTAGACCACTTGTCTTTCCGTTAGCAGGATGTCACGATGAGGAAAGGTCGGCTACAGGGCAAGCATGAAATGACTGTAGTTTTCATGCTTTAAGTATGTTGATACTGTAAATGTGTCTTTAACTCATCTCCAGTTCAGCAATCACAGAAAAAGAAACTGGGGGCTTGTTGTAGTGATCTCACATGTGGCAGACCATTTAAAATGAAGACCATTTAAGCTGAAGACAGTAAGCATTTGGTTAAGTGGTTTAATTAAGTAATTGAGGCAGAATTACATCATGATAACATGGGAATACTTACAGTCCCCAAAAGTGTTTTTTCCTCTTGTTTTCACACAGACAAAAAAAAGAACATAGGAGTAGTTAATGTGTCCACACACACAAACAGACAAAGGTACATAAGCACACATGTTTTATATCACAGGATGCAGCTCGGGAGCGTCACATCACATGAGTTATGCAGAGCGTTGTCGCACGTTACTTGCAGGCTCCTTCCCATGACTCACAGCGACCCTCGGCTCAAAGGGGAGAGGCTTCTCCTCCCTGGAGGGTTGAAACAACACCAAATCAAGAGCAGCGCCTTAGAAAAACACTGCAGTACTGTAACATATGAAGGGACAATCCATCAGTGAAGTGAGGAGAAAAAAAACAGAGACTGAAAGACATGAGGGGCACAGGAAAAAGCTGGGTAAGGAGGTCATGCTAAGAAGTGTGAGAGGCCTGAGAGGCCAGAGCACTTTGTGAGTCTGTGTGTGGGATCAGCAGTGTTAGTCTAGTGTCCAGTGTGAGTGCATGAAGTCACAAAAGTGAGATTTAGAGTCCTTTGATTGTGCAGGAATGTCAGTGTCACACATGCTCTGCAGCGAGGCTGTGAACGCAGCATAAATCAAAAGGTAATTTCTCTGTGATGTCAGAGATAGGATTTCAGATACCAGGACATGAAAACGAGACAATCCTATTTCCTGCCAAGTTTCTTCACTTTAGTGAAGAGTGTGTGTCACTCTCACCGTCAGATGGTTTGCGTTGAACTTTTGTCAGGCAGACTGATGTAAGTGGAATGATGAGGTCAGTGTTTCACTTCATGCCAGGCGCACTCTGACATGACACACTTATGCAGACACACACGTGAAAAACTCCATATAATCTTACAAAACATGTGCAAACCAATGTGTTTAAAGCATGGAGTCAATGAAGATTTTGTGATTACTGTAAATTCTGAATAGATTTTAAGATTTTTTGTTGTACATTTCATGTCATGACCTTATTTATTTTACGCAATATAAACATTAATGCAAATTGAGACCATCTTTTGTCTGATAATCCCAGGACTGAACTAACTACCTTCATGCAAAAGAGAATGTCGTCATTTTAATCTCGAGCTCTGAAGTTGAATGGCATCTTAATATTAGATATCTTAAACCCTCTCGGCTCTGTAAAATAAACATGTAGTTTAATAATAGGAGTTCACTTCAAGTGGGAGAAAATCAGTTACTGGCAGGACTTCGGTGCAAGCGAGCAACATAGGTGATAATGTTAAAACCTGAAAGTTTGTTTTGCAGTCATCCTCTCTTCTAAATACAGCTGGTCGGTGCAAGAAACAGCACTTAATGTTTGTGTACATTTACCTCACACGTCAGGTCACTTTAATAAACTGTATCTGATCAAATGAGGAGATATGTTCAGATTAACGATGGTTTGCTTGTGACTTTCTGTCTCCTCAGAAACAGTGTAAGTGACCATAAAGGAAATTAAAATGACCAAACTCATAATGCTCCCTTGAAAACATTTAGTACTTAATAGATCTACCTTTATTGCATGTAATCAAAATGCCTGGATTATTGGGATAATTAAGAAGATTTTTTTGGTAGTAAACCTTAAGTAAAGCTCCACACAAACAGTCCTCTGCTGCGTGTTACCTAACTTTTCTCTGAGCTCTCACTCTTCGACCTCCTGCACTTTTCCATGTTTCACCGGATTCAGTGGCAGACGCTTACACAGCAGAGATACATCCATTGCCAGCACTGTAATTCAACCAGAGTCATGCATGGGGCAGACATGAAGTTCCAGTTGACTGAAACGTAGCGCTAGATCTCAGCAACAGGAACCCCCATCATGCAATCTGAGAGCATTGAGCTCCACGTTAAGCAGAGAATCACCCAACCAAGCACCCTGATGATGAGTCCATCTCTGTCATCACCGCAGCATCAGGTCCGAGGCGACCAGATGGAGGCAATTATGACACGGAAATCATCTCATGTTGTCTCCTGCTGACATCATCAGAGAGCTCCAATTAAACGACGAGCTCATCTATCATCTTGCCCGATCAGATTGCATTTCACACACTGAATGTGTAACCTCTGCTGATACAGTTCACATCCATCAGTCGTCTTACAAGGGTGCTTGTGGTTCCTCTGTGATTGGTCGGAGTCTGAGAGATGGTGATGAGTTAGGTGATGTGATGATGACGAATGCAAATTGTTGGGTTTAAGTCTGTAAGTCAGTTTTCAGTCAGTGACTGTGTGTAAGCACAAGATGTGTGTCTGAGGCTTTTTTCATCCACACTTGTTCGGAGTAGTTTATGTTAGTCTCTCCCTTGGCTCTCCTCATTTGGTCAGGTGCTAAAAATGCCAATCAGTCTGTATCCACACCACCTGGAAACGTAGCTCTTGGTCCTTTTCCAAGTGAACTGTGGTGCAGTTCATGAGGACTGAGAGCATAATTGTGCCAGATACAGGAAATTGCTCAGAAACACATCGTTTTACGGACATCAGGAGGCAGACGCTGACATCTGATAGCCAGTAATTACTCATGCTGGAAAGTCTAGTTTAAAAATGATTCATGATCCTCTATTAATCTTTTTTTTTTTTTTGTTGCATGAATAGAAAGGAATGTGAAATATCATGAAGAACTTCAGAGTGGTCCAACATGCGACTAACATGCCGTCCACATGGTGAACACAGAAATACAGTTCTGTGTGCAGTTGCTGTTTTGGTCATAATTGGACAATAAGGACTTAAACTTTACACCAACATGAAAGCAAGTAAAGTTCACATGCAGATTTAAGAGCAAAGAAAACAAACTGTAGGCATTAATGCACTTTATGAAAGAAAGAAGATCATGTGTGAAGTATCAACAGGATCAGATCAGTTGTGTCAGAGAGACACAGATTGATGCAGGTCGGTCCAATGAAGAACCCACGTGCAGCTCTCACCACTTTCAGAGTGGATGATGAACTGCTGCTCAATCTTTGCTGACTTCACAGACACAAACATTTGACAGAAGTTACAAGGACACACATGCAAACATATTATTAAGGTAACGTGTCTCAATTCAGTTTGACATCCAGCATTTCACACTTGCTGATACAAGTGTTATCGTGCTTGTATCAGCAAACATTCTTTTATCACGCCTCAAAAAAATGTATGTCACCAATATTTCATAGCACTGAAATTGTAACAGTCATCACATCATAAATTATGCCACTTATATGTACAATCGATAACAACAATGTTTCATAGGGTCTGACTTGTGGAGCATGTGCAGCAAATACCCAGACTTTGAAAGAAATGTATTTACATCATACACTGTTTAAACGGCTTCTCATAAAAGATAAATCACATCTCACAGAAAACCATTCACATATACAGTCACTCCAGTATCAACATCACGGTACAGGAGTATGAAGTTAAGCTCAGATTTGAAGACAAACACAGGATGTTTTTAATAAAGTGGTTAGGATTTTTGTTCACATGGGTTTGTTAGTTTTTGTAGGATATTACTCAAAGAACAAATTATTACATTTTGGCAAAGATCAGAGGATGGGATCCTATTAGAGAAACATCCTGAATATCCCATCTCCTGATAATGGCCAAATGGTTTTACAGTGGTGACCTCAGAAAGAACCAGTAGGAGGCAGCGAAGCACCACCACTGCATCTGTGAGCCGGAGAAGAAGAAGAAGGAGGAAGTGGTAGGTACAAAGAGTAACATCTTCATAACTTTGCATGATGACATCTACAACAGTGGTACTCAATCCTGGTCCTCGAGGGCCGCTATCCTGCATGTTTTTGATTTTTCTCTCTTCCAACACACATGATTCAAATGATCAGCTCATCATGCAGCTCTGCAGAAGCCTGATAATGATCCTGGTCATTTGAATCAGGTGTTGGAAGAGGGACACATCTAAAACATGCAGGATAGCGGCCCTCGTGGACCAGGATTGAGTACCACTGATCTACAATCTGAAACAATTTGTTGGAGATCAGGTGTTTATATATTTGATATTATTAATACTAATGTGTCTTTGTCCCACATGACTGACAGATTGGCCACAGCAGTACATTGTATGAAACCTTCAGTAAATCTGAGGCATCTCTTCTTTTTTGACCAGCACCAGTGTTACAGGCTGATCATCCCCCTCTTCCTGCAGCTGCTGACTGTGTGGACTCACTAACCACATGACCTGCATGTGTCAGCTTCTTATCGCCGTGATTAATGTCATCTACATGCCTCTGCTGCAGTGGACAGGTGGCAGGGCCTGCGGGTCCGTCACACATGACGTTACACAGTCACACAGTCCCTCAGCATACCGGACCCACTGAGCTGAGACTGAGCACATTATTCAGAAACAGCACATGCATCACTTTTGCACAGCGGCCCAGTTGGGCTGAGACATTTTAGTTGGCACTAAAACCTGTTTCGATTACTGTTTGATTGTTGTCTTAACTACTGTGAGAAAACTATAGTGTGACTTTACTTTTGATAGGAACTAAGTAAAAAATATGCTCAAAGTAAACAACTTTAAGTGAGAAGCTCTTGATACATGAAATGGATGTTGTGTAGCTTATAGCAGTTCAGGACCACTGCTGCTTCAGCTTAGTCTTGGCAAACAGAGAGCAGCTGCAATGTGTTCGCACATAAGGAATGATGCTTGCATCACTTGCTTTAAAAAATGTGCTCTGGGAGTATGTGTGCCACGCTGTCTGCTTACTTCTGCAAAGTAGTGGGTGCAATTCAGGAAAGACTGAAACAAATTCTTCCTCCTTTTAAATATCTGTAATCTGTACAGGGATCTTCTGGTCTGGTGATTAAGTAAGTTTAATCATTTCTGCTTAAATTAAATAGTAATGTGGACAAATACATGTATCCACAAGTTTCTTCTGCCATCAGTCAGTTGCCTGTTAAAGCTCATAACACATCAGTGCATCACTTACAGCCTCATTATAACTGTGTTTATGAACATTATATATCCATCTAAAGTTTATCTATACATGTAGATATTATGCACAGATGAACATAATATCTTGTACAGGGGTTAAAGCAAGACTTATTCCCAAATTTGACTCTTTACAGCGTTATTTTGAAATATGGGAACATGGTAAGTAAGTATAATGTTGGCACCACTGGTGAACAGCCTCAAGAGTTGGCAGCAAATATTGTGTTTTCTCTGGGCTTTTATTTTAATATGCATCAGATGAATGATTTTTTTCAGTGTTCACGGCTCCAAGTTTGTCATCCGGACGTGTTAGATTTGCAGATTTAGATTTCTTTAGAAAATGTCTGCTGTGCTTTTCAGTCAGAATTTCAAAAGACACGTTCACAACATGTTGTAGTCGTTTTGTTTTGCAGCATTATTCAACCATCATGTCATTGTTCCAGTCTACAATGATGTTTTTATTCATCAGTACAAATAGATGTGGATAAATGAATGAATCAAATAAGTGAAGTTATATATGAAAGACTACCTGAACTTCAATAAAAGTGACGTAAATGGAAATGTTTTTAAGTCTTAGTTGCACCCCCTGGCTTTTTTTTTTTTTTTTTTTTTTTACATATAATGGATACCCTTCTTACAGGATTCATAACATCCGTGTGTTTAGGCCAGACAGCATCCGGACTGTTAGAGTGAAAGGACGTTGCTGTGTTTGTCGCTGACCTGTGCGATGACTACACCTCTGCAAACACAGCAATTACACCCATTACTGTGAGAGGGATGTTTTGTCTCCACAGTGTTTTCTGGAGCATCTGCCAACAAAGTGAGAGGAAACACTGAACGACAAAAATATTTGCTCTTGAAATATTACAACAACAATAAACAATGTTTTAATCTTAACATGAAGCAACACTGAAGTAAAGAGATGGAAAATATAAGTTGAAAATTCACCTTTTTGCTGATATGTTAAGAAAGTGTGTCTTTTACCCCAGAGACCAAATGCAGTCATGTAACTAATGACATGCTTAAAAACTGGGTTAAATTTGTGCTTACTAGCAAAGATTCATCACTTGTCTAAATGCTTAATGCAGCAATTACAGTTATCTCTTTCCAGCCTGATAGTCTAAACCCTCAGAGTAAGATCATAAACATCTTACTCATTTGTCATCTACACATGATGTGTGTGCCGGGCTGTGTATGTCCAACGTGTGTGTTACCAGTGCATGCCACAGCCGTGACTGTAAAGTGTCTGATCTTTGAATCGTGTCCAAAATACAGCAGGAGAATTGAATCACTTTGCAGAGAGAGAGGGAAAAAGCAGCGAGCGGAGAGAGAGACATGAGACAACCGGACCGAGCTGCCACTCAAACACTGGCAGCAGAATTTATGAGCGCTGCTTGTGGTGCATACCTGCAACACGTCCTCTCCTCCTGACCATACATAGAGTCAGCCACAATCGGGCAGCCGTGATATAAATATTGAGTTGAGACATTTTGGCAGCTGAAACTGTGACCTAAATGCTGAAACTATGAGCAGTGCCGATGGCTGTTTCTTAGAAGCAAGAGGGAAAATAAAACTAATGAAGTTACTGTAATCTTTTTATAGACTATCTGAGCTGTCTGCTTGGCTCTGCCATTAATCACAGATGGTGACAGAATGCCTTTGCTGGGTGGAAACTTGATGTTACACGTATGTTCAGGGATGTTGTTTTGGGGCAACTCTGATGGGCAACAGTGGTCATGGAGATGCTTTGCTGTTTGTTGGTTTCTTGGAGAAGGTTTTAACTTTGGCTGGAGGGATTAAAAAAACTAGAAAGCGTTCAGAGACCACAAACATCTGCCAAGGCATAATCCATGTCTGATCTCCATCAAATTGTCTGAGATTGTAGCCATTAAGTAATAGGAATTATCAGGATGTTATCATTTCTCCCTTGGTCCATATCCTATCTATTTCTCAAAAAAAGAAAAGAAAAGAAGACTTGAGATCAGTTCAATGGTTTTGCCAAAGTAAACAGTCACGTTAACAAGTCTTAAGCTGTGGCCCAACTGCCAATTTATTACCTTCATCCAACTAAAGCTAATGCAGCCTAATACACTCATCCTACAACAGAATCATGATGGTTATAATGTGTTTGTTTCAGAGGTGTTGTCAAAACTCTGAATTAATGGTTGTTGTGGAGTTTGTCGGTTTTATTTTTATTAATTGCCTTCGCCAAGGACGTCATGTTTTCACCTGGCATGGTTTGTCTCTTTGTCTGTTAGTGCCACAGACTGTATATAGAAACAAGGCTGACGTCACCCGTTGGTTTGTGGACGGACGTTTAAAAGCCATGAGTTTGGCATTTGAAAGTCACCATGATGGTTGATTGGAGGCAGGAGTGACCCTTGAACCTGAGGTCACTGCTCAAGTCCAGAGCTCCATATTTAACTTGTGGACACATTAGAGACAAACTTGAACCAAATTTGAATATTTCTTGAAGTGATTCCTGACCTCAGTTGGATTATGTCTTTGCAGAAGTCTGAACTCTCCTAGTACGTTGTAATTATACTCCATTGTACTAACAAGTGTCTTTAGCATTAAGTTCAGCCCCATTTATATGAGTAAAAGGGTAGGATTAGTGTAATGTTTTTGTATATTAGCAACAAGCCCATTCAACATCCAAGATCCAGGAAGTATAAGGTATCATTTTTAATAGTCAATAGTCAAAAATCTTTAAAGAAAATGCATCATGCAAAAACTAATATAATTACACCGATTTCATTTGTTTGGGCATTTATCAAATAATTGACATGATAACCTGGGCATTTGAGTTTTCTCTCATATTCTCTCTTTATTTTTTAACACTGGAGGCCCTGGTTGATGTGAACTGAAGCACTTCCCAGGAAATTATGAATGGGCATCAATACAAATGTTCGGTTTAGCTGAGACAGTGGATTATTGCTGTCGACTTTTAATGTTTAACCACGAATGGAAATATCTACAAACAGCTCAATACCAACCAGCTGTTGGCAGTCAATTAAAACAAAACTTTTCTGCAGCGCTTATTGCACATCTGGGTCTCACAGACGCTCTTTGTAAACGTGCTCCATATTCACTATATGATTAATTGTTTTGACAAGTATTTGTAAAGCAGACAAATCAGTGGAGACTTGAAGTTGTCTTTTCTTTATGCGTTCAGAGATAGAGGTTCATTATCTCAGCGGACTTCAAGCCAAATCCATGACCTCACCGCACTGTGGGAAATGTCCGCGGTGCACTACCTCCATCACTGTTTAATTCAATCATGTTTTTCCTCCATCGGTGCAGTGATAGAGATTCATGTTGAAAGTCGTGGGGATTCCCATTGACTCTTAAAGGAACACTCCACCAAAAAACAAAAAAAAATCTGTAAATGTTTTTCGTTTTGCAGAAAACAAAACTAATTTATTTGGATTTCCAAGACTTTGTAGAGATTTATGAGTTTAGCTTTTATTCACAATGCGAACAACAATGTGTCAAAGCTGCCAGGCGTAGCCAGCTACAATAGGTGCCAAATGCTTGTTGATGTTGTTGTGTCTTCATACATGATAATGTACCTTATATACCTTGTAATTCACCAGTTATCTATTAATTTTGTAGTTTAAAAAAGCAAGTTTCTCTTCCCTTCTTCAGACTGAACAGAGTATACTGGTGAGGAGGGATTAAGGGAATTAAGTGGAAACAACAACACATAACTGGCTGACACTTCACTGCATCATTGGAGCGCTAAAAAAAAAAGTGAAGGGCAAGTTTGGTTTGTAACACATCACACCTGTCATGCAGCAACAAATGTCAGGCATCAGCTCGTACTCAGCTCCTTTTTAAAGGGCAGTCTGAACACACCAGTTATTGTTTAGCTGTTTAGTTGTAAATCTTCTCTTTTGTTTCACTCTTGAAGCCTCGTGTGTCAGACACAGTTAATGACTCGCTGGTAAACACAGTGAAGCATTCAGCAGCTAAAGAACCAGATATTTTGCTTTGAGATCAAAACAGGAGCTTAAAGAGAGTCAATATTGGACTTATAACTATCAGATCATCAACTTAACCTAAATGATGTGTAAATAAGTAACACCTTTCTAAAATGTTTCCCAGAAGCTGCCCCCAAGTGACAAAAAAAACCCCAATCTGTTATTGCAGATTATAATTAAATCTACTTTAAAAATGGTTTACCTTTATCTTCAACTTTGGACCACTAGTAATCAAGAATCTGAAAATAATCACTATTTACAATTACCATTAAGTTATTGCCTCATCGTTTCAAGGTGGTTCCCAGTAGTGCAGCACCTGGTTTGAGTCCAAATTGTCCTTCAGTCTGTATCCTCTCAGCTTCTCGATGTATCGTTAAAGACACTTTGATAATGAACAGAAAAATGCTTCACGCTTATTAAGCAGAGACAGTATGGCGTTTTGTTTTTTTTACTCTATTTTTAACAAGAAAAAATACATTTCTGGTTCATGGTTGAGCTCAAGAGGAGACATCAGAGACAAAAAAACCCCCAGAAAGACAAAAGGACCCTGATCAAATGTCAAATGCAATGAGTTGATTTCCGGGGAATAAGACTTCTTAAACCCAATCAAATTTGTTCAACCATGAATTATGAATTGTGAATATGAACCATATGACATGTTACAGCGGAGGGATTTACAGCAACATGCCTGCTTCATGTGCCCTGCCCTCCTCCGCAGTCTGACACACAGTTCAAGCAGGAATACGTCCTGTGTTTCTGCCACAGGTATTGACAAGGATATCACCTACGTCAAACCGCAGAGTCCCATTATGAAGCTTGTCGAGGGCCGACAGTTTGACGCTCCATTTACAGGGAGTATTCACTTACAACATGGACTGTACAAGGTCAGGGGGCTGGCAGCGGAGACAGGAAGAGGTGATGTCACCGGCCGGGGAATATCTCTGAATCCCTCCCGACTATGGATGTTTAATTTGCAGCACATTAGCCAAAGTAATACCATATTGTTACCTATGACCTACTATAATGTTTAATGTGTGCTTGTGGTAGAACATATGGCACTGAACATGACTGTGGTGCCCCTAAAGGCAAAGGGACATAACTCAGCTGCCTCGGTGTCACACCTTCCTCTCAACTCCAATTTTCCAGGATTTTCCTACAAACTGTACATGAAACATCCATCCATCCATGGCTTATTACACAGTCCAACACCAACATAATAGAAGGTAATAAAGATGTAAGTAGCTTCATATTTTACACAAGTTTACCAACAGGCTGCAGAACACCCAATTTATTTGTAAATGAAATATGTTAATATTCACTCGTCTACATTTAACATGAAGGAAATACTGTCATTTTTACTCAACTACATTTATTTGACACAATTACCTTTGCAGAATAAGACTTTTAAAAATTAAATTATGATTAGCTTACAGAGCCTGCTTGTACGTGTGTCTAAAATAATGCAAAAATGATAATGTTTGGGAAAAAACAATTCAAAAAGACCTATAGGCAAGGGTTTTCTTATGATACTTATTTTGACTGTTTGACTTTTTCTGAGTCCTATTGTGTCTTTTATGCTCGTAGCTTTTAATTTTTATGTTGCCAAAACAAGACACATATTTCCTTTTTTCTGAAGACTAAAAGTCAAAGTGAACACACTGTATAGTACACACTACTCCAAACATCCAGGGATGTCACAGATCTGTTTCTGGCATCCTCCCTCCTTCACAGAGGCTACAATAGAGAGAGGGGGACAAGGAGAAGACAGCGTGGTTTTTCTCCAGGTGTAATCCAGAAGAGCTGGATATTATTTATTCAAATACTGAATGATTTATGTTCCTCTCTCCAGCTCCTTGTTGATGTAACAGATTTGTGTCTGGGTAGGCACAGACTGATGCCTGTGCACACCCGCATAAACAGAGCACAGTGACACATTTACTCACATGTAAAATGTGGCATAAACAGTCACCCTTTATAATTACCATTAGCCGTGACAACAAATGTTGTTAGAGGCCGGAGAGTAAGAACATACTACAACTGCACTTTGTACTGCTCTGTGTGATGGAAGTGGGTTGTGCAGGAAAAGACAGGATGTCATGTGTTGTGACAGTGTCGCCCTGTCAAAGTGTGGAGTGGGGCTCAGTCACAGTTTAAATTCTCACATCTGACTTAAATCCTGATTGAAGTAGCAGCCACAGTCCACTTAATCCAGGAGGATGCCAAACTTGTGCACTGGATATGGAGAGGTCACAGTGTGGATAGATTGTGCCAATTCTTAGTGACAGAAATATCTGAACATCCAGATAATGATTCAAGGACTTTGTGTAGTTGGACCTCCAGCGCGACTCTGCCAACAACAGTTTATGAGTTGGTTGTGTGTGTAGCTAGCAGCAGCTTATGTAGCCTCGATCATAGATGGAAAGCAGGATGCAGAGCTCACTTCTTTCTCTGTTCATGTGCAAAAGTCTTCAGCCTTAACCAACTCTGACTTAAGAGAAATTATATTCCACTCACCTTCCTCCTCAAGCACAGAAACCTGTAAACAGTTGTGAATTTATTTACCTAATTTCTCCTCAGGGATCAATAAACTATTTTGATTTTGGTTCTTATTTTAATTATGAGGCCATTTTCCTCCATTTAAATACAACATTATAAACACATCAAGGTTTGATCTGTTTAGGAGGCAGAACAACTCTCATTTTTTCAAATTTCGTCTTTTCCCCCTGTCCCTTGGTTACCTGCTCTGCCCAAATAACTTACACCAGTGTCTTATTTTCCTGTTGAGTCCCCATGTGGATTTCATCATTGAATCTTCCCCTTGTCTTTTCTTAAGTTGTTTTTATCCTTGTTCTTGTGAGCTGTCTTGTCTCATCCTCATCATGTGGTATTTTGAGTCTTACACTGAGTCTGTGGACTCTTTACCACCACCACCTGCCTGGTGTGGTGCAGTAGACGATGAATTGTGTTTTCACTGTATATCACTTTCCAGTAAGGTGAGGAGAAGTGTGCATTAAGTTTAAAGTTAATGTCTTATGTGCTGGAATTTTTATATGTGAGACGTACTTTTCTACTAATGGCATACGTCATGCTTAGAGCAGCACGTTGTCTACAAACTTGCTGTTGTGTCCTTGTACCATATTGATTTAATCAAAGGAGGGAATTCGCAAAACAACTATGTTTTGACACCTACATTTGAGATTAATAACTTCTACATGTAGGACTAAGCCTAAAGGGCACAGAGCAGTGTAACAAACTCACCAAACAAAGCTCAATAAACATGTTACTTGACCTGTGTGGCTTTGTGAACAGACAACATGCCCGATCTGCCACGTGCCACTTGTACAAATCATCAGTAACTGAGGTTAAACTAACATTGATGAGGAAAACAAAAGACGAGCGAAAGTGCACAGATAGTCAGAGATGGATTGGACCTTAAGGAAAACCATCTCTGTCTATCCATCACTGGCTCTGTATAAGTCTTGGCTGTTGTCCAAAAGGGGAACACTTTCATTAACCCCACCGTCAGTACACCATGAAAACAAACACATTAGCTTTCTATGACTCACTGCCGTTTCACATCGACCACAAATATTAGCGCTTCGAAGCTTTTTCCTGTCGGCCATACCTCGCCCTTCCTCAGTTGTTGCTGCCAGTGCCTCCCTATCTCGCTTCAACTTTTAACCCTCAGCGCTTTACTGACTGACCTTGTTATTTTCACAGCTAGCACAATGGGTTGGAATGAATAGATTTCTAAAAAACACAGATAAAATAGACTATATCACCTCTATTAAACATGATCTTGTGCATATTAAGTGATATTAAGTGAGTCCTGACTCATTTATTTTTGTGAAAAGATAAACGTATTGGCTTGAATCAAGTGCTTGTTAGATCTTAGACCAATTTCTAACACCGTGCATGGCATCAAAATGAAAAGGTAAAGATGTGCAAAAAACTTAAAGAGACAAGAGTCTTCGTTTAACAAAGTCAAAGTAAAAAAACTTTTGCCGGGAGACGTGGTGCAGTCTTGTTTATTTCAAGCAAATGTAATAATGCTTCATCTCCATTATATTCTACCCTTAAGCTTAAGTGAACATAGGACATTTTGTTTGTTAAGTGGGAATAGTGTTGGGTAAACAAGTTACAAAAAAATGTCCTTCAATTTGTGGGATATTGAGACCATTTTGTAAACTCCAAACAACAATACGTGCTTTCATAACTATATCTTCCCCACTGTTTCGACAATACAATCACTCCATTTTTCCCAGATGCAAAACAACCCCATGCGCAGGTCCTGGGGGGTTACTTTAATTCAGCGATAGTCTCGTACACAAACACTCTGGCTAAATAGTCTAATCTATTGAGAAATGTCATATCTAGAGACTAATAATGTGCACTACATGATGTAGGCCAACATTATTCCAGCATGTTAATCTGAAAATGTAAAATGTGCTGATTAAGAGGTCACTGTGTTATCATAGAAAACATACATGTGTAATCACAGTCTATGTGCTGTCAGGCCTCTGTCTTATATCATGGCAGCAGCTGCTTTCACATGATTCAGAGCTGATAAGTGACCATGTCAGCTCTCTCATATATACAAACATTGGCTGCACATACAATTAGGTATGATTATCCTTGGGTAAATATTGTAATATGGCCGTTGATACCATGCGATTCGTTTGCAGCCTCGACCACAGATTTGATAAGCGTTACATCGTACAGCGAGCAATAAAACAGACTTCATCTTCTATCACCCCGTAACTATGTTATTTAGTTACAGTATGTGTGGTGTGAATGTGGTGGCAGTCAGTAGATGAAGCGTCCCTCTTTTGACCCACTCAATGTTTAGCGTTACGTTACAAGTTTCAGGGAACAGTATTAAAACAGTTGGTATTGTGTGAATTGTCTCTATGTGCTTGTACGAAGGAGACTAAAGTGGACTAATGTTGTAATTCTGGCAGACGTAAACCAATGCTGCACTGCCTTAAATGGGAAACAGAGACCCAGACCTGTGCTTTACTACAACATGGCTCTGATTAAGACCAGATTGGTCTGCCTGTGGTTGCTTCTGAGCCACAGCCAACTCCTACTCAGCGACAACACTGTTAACATTGTGGTATGAACGCATCTGTGCTGATCTCTCCCCCCTTACAACCATTTATATCAGCTTTATTGGAGATCCAGAAGAGCTTATATCAATACCATATGTCTGGAAAGTATGTTGGTTATTTTGCAGATGTTATACAGTCTGGTCAAAGGAAATCAATATCAAAGAAGACATAAGAATTACCTGATAATTGATGATTGTCGTTATTCCACCCTATGGATAATGCATAATGCATTTTTCCCTAGTTCAAAATTATCAGTTGTTTCTTCATGATAATTGGTGAGTAAAACAAAAGATTTTGCTCAAGTTAATGAGATGATTATCTCGTTGACTTTTTTTTTGTCCAGATCCGTGTCCCTTTTTCATGTGTGATGAATCTTCACTGGTGATTTTGGTTCTAGAGATGTTTACATTGTATCCACATCTATTGTTAGTTGTTGGTGACATACAAAGGATGAATTTTTGCAGAATTTTATGATCCCTGACTTTTCATCTACTACCATCATCAGATCAGATGACCTGCAAAACCAACACCCTTTCTACCTCAGCTGGGCTTTGTGTTCTGCGGTTAGTACAAGTTAGTGTGGTCTAAATTAAGATGTTAAACATTATGCCCACTTAATTAACACCATGTTGTCATTGTTAGTGTGTTAACGTAGTGGCATTGGCATGTAGCTCAAAGCACCACTGTGTCTCATTAGAGCCTCAGAGCTGCTAGTAGAGCTGCAGGCTCTTAATTTTTATTAACTCCAAAAAGCTCGAACAGGGACAGTATGTACCTCTCTCGTTATAATGTGCATTTATCATTAATTAAGTACTAATGAAGTTAACCACAGCAGGGTCATTGAAATGCATTCATCTGTGAAGTTGCAGCCTGGTTAGTTTTAAGTCAAAATAACAACTGAATATTGTCCAACAAAGACAAATAAATTCTGCCTGTGTTAAAAATATCTTATCTTGAAAAATGTCTTGATAAGACAGGACTGAAAAAACTCACTGAAAAGAAAGACTGCTCTCAGTTTATCAACTTATTCTTCTCATATTCATCATTATGGATGAACTCTCACAAGCATGTTTTCTGTCTAATGATTAGACCTGCCTGTTTTACTGTTTATTAAATGTTTCACAGCCTCTCACAGTGAGAGTTGTTGATTGTCTCCTTTCAATTTTAAGCTGACAGGATGTTACTCAGTTACACTAATGATGCTCCGGTGGTGTGAGGAGCTCAGGGTCATTGTCACACAGAATGTAGTGTGATACTGCTGCGATACTGTAAGAGTACATCACACCTGCCATGCTGCCCTAATAAATTAATCTATTGTACTGACTCTGTGCTGACCATTTAATTTTTGCAATCCAATTTCTTAAGTAGGAACATTCAAAAGTCTTCTGTTCTGTCGGCTTCATGATTAGGGAGAGATGTTTCTCTGCTACCATCTTGTGGATGTAATGAATATGTCATCTTGAGAAAACAGCTTCGTTCTCAGTTTGACAAACATCAACAGAATAAAGAAGAGCAGTGTAGGTATATAATAAAATGGTTGGTTTGGTGTAAAAAAAAGTTCAAACAATTATCAGTAGCTTCTACATGATAAATGTTCACATTTTTCAACAATACTAGAAATGCAACAAATTGTAACATGGAACATATTTGGACCGATAATGTCCTGTATTAGTATGTGATTTATCTTGAAACTATAAATCCTGTACCCTGACACTCAACACTGGAGTCCTCCAGAGGTGTGTGCTTATAGCCCCATACACTCTCTTCACCAGTGACTGTGGAGCCACACACAGCTCCAACATAAACTTTACTGACACATGACCATCATCGACCTGATCACAGAGAGGAGGTGAGGACCCTGAAATCCTGGTGCCGGGACAGCAACCTCCCTCTCAACATCAGCACAACCAAAGTGATGGTGTTGGACTTCAGGAGGGTGAAAGGAACACACTCCCCCTCTGTATTAATGGGGCTCCAATGGAGAGGATAAATAGCTTTGAATTCCTTGGAGTCCACATCAGTGAGGATCTGTGGTCCACAAACATTGAGTTTTTGGTCAGGACCGCTAACTGCTGTCTCTTTTTTTCTCTGGAGACTGAGGAGGTTCAGGATGGGGATGCTCTGCAACTTCTACAGGTGTACAATAGAGAGCATCCCTGCATCAGGACTAGTATGGCAGCAGTTCCAAGCAGGACCACAGGTTTCTGCACAGAGTCATCAAGGCTGCTAAGCACATTACTGGGTCAGAGCTTCCCTCCATGCAGGACCTGTTCAGAGTTCACCCAGAAGAGCAGGAGGAAAGCCACACCACCCCAGCAATAAACTGTTCACTCTGCTACTGTCTGACAAATGGTACAGAAGCATCAGAGCCAGCTCCAGCAGGCTCAGAGAAAACTTCAATCCACAAGCGATCAGAGTGCTAATATTTCTGTTTATCATATGAGTTAAACTGTGTGCGTATATAACCCATGTCAACCAGATATTTAAAATTACTACCAATTTACAGATCCGCGCGTTTTGTCCCTTGTCTCTGGCCGTAATTACGTCATCAAAACACGCCGATCTGAGCAGCATGGAGGAGCTCTCGCTGAACTAGTTTTGACCTTCTAATATTATCACTTTCCGCTCGTTTCAGTGAGTTGATTTTTCACTACCCATTATCATTGTTAATCTGTATTAAAGACAGATTTAGTCGATGTATCCTTTCTTTGTTGAGTGAATGCAGGTGTGAAGTTAAAGCTATCGTTAGATGCCACCAGGCTAAGTATGTAGCCGCTATTTGTGTTCTCATGTAATCGTCATTTGATAACCTTAACTTATTGCATATGTAGTATTATTAATGCTTCCTTCGTGGTTTTACATTGATGTCAATACTGTTGATGTGATTTTCAGTTGGAGTGTCACTAGCTTCGATTTCGAGTCCAAGAGGCCAGCTATTAGAACATCATGACATTTGAGTGACATGTTACTGATTTTTATTCTACTACAGGGTTGAGTAAAGTTGTGCAGAATGGCATCTAAGCACATTTCAGTCCATGCCAAATGGATTATTGGCAGAGTTATAGGGACCCAGATGCCAAAAACTGCCAAAGTGAGAGTCACCAGGCTGGTGCTGGACCCATATCTGCTCAAGGTAAACACAGTTCATTCAGTGCTGATACTGAAAGGACACTGAAAGGACAGGTGGTATGGATATTGCATAGCATAGCCTACTTTACACAAAAGGGAATACCAAAATAAAGTCATTTTGTTATATACCATGATATATATACCAATATAATATAATATATTTACCAAAATAAAGTCATTTTGCTAACCATCAAGGTATCTGCATTTTGGTGCAAATGCCAAAGCAAAAATTTTTTCACCTCCTCAGTTTTAGTAGATTTTTTTTTAACACCACTTTTTTATTTAGTAAATAAGTAATTTTCAGAAGATGAGTTAATAAATATCTGAATGTAAGAGAGTTGCATATACAACCCCAAAAATGAAAGCAATGTCTTATTTTTCTTTCCTTATTTGATTAAATGTAGTTAAAGTTATTTGGTTTGCAGTCTGACAGGATTAACTATTGTAATGTCGTTACTTATTTTATGTATTTGCCATAATTTGATGAATCACAAATAATACAACTAATAGCCAAAATTATTGTTTCACTACCTGTACCACAACAGGTAGTACACAATTTACCTTTATTGTGTACAGTCAAGTGTCATTTCAGATTGAGGTATGAATGCTATGCAACGTCTATTTATTTAAATCATCTAATATAACCTTTTCTTCCCCCAAAGTACTACAACAAGAGGAAGACCTACTTTGCCCATGATGCTTTGCAAAAGTGTACTGTGGGAGATATCGTCCTTCTCAAGTCACTGCCTGAGCCACGATCCAAACACGTGAAGCATGAACTGGCTGAGATAGTATATAAAGTTGGACGCGTGGTTGACCCAGTGACAGGAAAGCGTGTTGCAGGAACTGAGTTTGTGGAGCCTCTGGGTGACCTTCCACTCGAAGAGACAACGTTATCTGAAAAACTGCAAGAGCTCAACATCTCAGCCCCCTCCAGTTGAGATGATTCCCCTCCAGCAGAAAGTCCCACTTCATGATACAAAACTGTTCTTTCATGCAGTAATATCAGCTTCAATGTCAATCTGCAATGTTTCTGTTTTATATGTTTTGTGTTGATAAAAGTTTAAACTTGTTGACCTGTGTCTATGGTTGGAGAGTCTCAACATAATTTCTTTGCTACATACTTGGGTAGTTTAAATTAAAGACATAGTTCTGATGAATTTACAATAAAATGACAATAGGAACAAATGGTGTCATTCACAAACATTTACTTTTTACTATCAAACCAAAGAAATGTGTTTGAAATTCATTATGGAGTCGTATAGAAATATAACTACTTCTCAGTGTATGGTGCATCAGTCAAAAATTTGTCATCTGTGCATTCTTTTTATGACATTGCTATTATGAATATACGTAAATTTGGTCTGATTAATCACACTGTGAGCATGGGATCTGTGCAATGGTTCTCCATACCATAAAATGCATTTGTATGTGATCACTAATGCAGAAACATTGCAGTGAATGGAAAAAGTAACACAATTTCAGTAAACACTTAAGTCTGAAGACTGTTTACTATTTAGAAGTAGAAATTAAAGTTAAACAGAACTTTTGAAAAATAATATAAATATTGTTAAAAATCCACCTGCAACAATTGTCAACTCTACATTAATTATGAGACAATAAAAGCTGTAGCCATGCTGAATCATCAGCCTTTAGTAGTGGGTTTATAAGATTAACCCTTATATACTGTTCAGGTCAAATTTGACCCGCTTTGGTATTTGGCAGCAGTAAAAATGCCCTTAATGTCATTTTTTCAGCCTGAAATTTGATGTCTTTTCCTAAAGTGACCCAAAATACACAACAATGAAAATAGTTTTCTTTTTTCTTTATTCTTTCTTCTTTTCTTTTTTTTTACTTTTGTACAGGTGCTACACTTTTTGTATGTATAAAGGCAATTTGGTGTCAAATTAAACTTATCTATTAAAATGGATTTTAATTCCACTAGTGTGGATTAAATCAAGAAAATTGTAGTTTTAGGGATCCCTGAAACTGTACATGCCTCGACTTAGTATTTTTTTTCGACAGTGGCATAGACTGTATATACAATGGACATTCACTGTTCTCTGAAACACATTAAGGACTAATCTATTTAATATCAGATTGGCTATTGATACAATCTAGATTGTTCAAAACTAGATATAGACACTTTTTATGGCCCGAACCAAACTGTGAAGGGATCAAATACGAGCAGTATTTAAGGATAAAGTAAACATGAGCTGATTCGGGTCGGTGAGGTGAGCCTGGGCTTGTGTTATTATAGGTAACGTCAGCTGGTCTGGGATCAGCCAGAACTGCAGATTGCTTTCAGGGAAAGATGGCGACCCGAGTCCTTCAAAGAGTGGGCAAAGGCCTTAAACAGACGAATAATGGGCTGCAGACGAACGGGAAGGTCATCGTAACGCTAAGGTTAGTGTTTTCCACATGTCATTCGCCAGCGTAGATGAATAAATGTTAATGAAAACGTTTTCTAACTTCGGTACAGTTGACACCAATGACAAAGTCCCGGATGCTAGGTGGCTGAGCTAACGCTAACGTACGGACGTGTTCACTTCTCTGTGTAGCTCCAAACTTGCTAACTTTGTGCTAATGCTAATTATTTGTGTTACCCTCCAGGATCACAGAGTAGTGAAGCTGCTCATGTCAGCAGTCATCATGCACACTCTATGGTTTAGTGCATATAGGTTTAGACGCCATGTGAGCACATACTACAAAATAAAAGCTGAGTTTGTGTCAGACTTAAAGTGATTACAACTTCAAGGTCACAATGAAATGAATCGCTGCAGCGCTGTAGTTGTTTTGATTTGTGACTAACACAGTATCCGTGCTGCAGCAGGTGTGTGTCACAGACCGAGCTGCGATGTTATCCTGTGAATTGATCAGATGTAGATAAAATAGTGTGTTGTAATGTTTGTATTGGAAGGTAAACTGTCTAAAAAGGTGGATTACATCCTGATAATCAGCAGTAAAAAAAAGCTGCATTGTGATGTTGTTGGCAGTTTTGAATTCATTTTATTACCAGGATACTAAATACTGTGCATATGGAGTACTGCTTAGAAGTCAATGTAGACTAATCTTCAGGTCATGTGAAGTATGTACAGCTTAAAGCCTTTGCTGGCCTCTAAGCTGGAGTTTCTTTGCAGTGAATAAGTTGGATTGATGACAAAGATTTCTGATGACATAATTTACCTGTTTACAGTGTTAGCCTGTACAAGGACACTGATTATAAAAAAAAAACACGGTTGTTGATATTAAAGTCATGATAGCTACAGAAATAGAAATAGCTTGTATTTTTGAGACTGCTATTGGGAAAGAGGAAAAGTCTAATAATATATCAGCTAAAGTAGTTTTTAACATAAACAAAAAGTGAAAAGCAATCACCTGAAGACTTGTATAAGTTTATGCAGTGGGACAAAAACCCACAAAGTGCTTTCAACACTACAAATTAAATACATAGTTGGACTGTCTTTCTGTAATTGTGGTTAACTGTTGCATTGTGTAGCACAGGAGAGACGCTGGTTGTGTCCAACTTTGTTTTTCTTTCTCACCACAGGAGCAAGTCAGGTTTCCGTGAAGACAGCTGGTTCAAATCTCTTTTTGTTAGAAAGGTCGACCCAAGAAAAGACGCTCACTCTCATCTGCTCGCCAAGAAAGAAGACCTCAACCTTTACAAAATACAGTGTATGTATTTTTAAAAAAGACCCAACTGTTATTAATCCTATGAAATCAGGTAAACAGTGTATTATATGTTTATGTTTTGTTTTCTTGCAGTTCACAATGTCAAGCCGGAGTGCCTTGATGCTTACAATGAACTTTGGTAAGATGCTCCTGTTCCTTGATTAACTTCACTCCTCTTCAAAGTACTTTTTTGGAAACTGTGGAGATATTTTGCATTTTTACTCATCTGTGTGGGTTTCTCTAGTGAGGACGTCTTGCCTTCTATTCATGCTAACCCTGAATATCCTTGTGAACTCGTGGGCACCTGGAACACATGGTACGGAGAGCAGGATCAGGCAGGTAAAAAGATCCACTGTATCTGAAGGTAACACAGGTCGCATAAACACATGGAACTGATAAGTCTGTATTTGAATAACGGCTATCGTCTGAATGATTGATATTCTATTCAATCAGGTCAGCAAAAGTTCTTTATAAAAAAAGAATATGTTCTAGGTAACATACTTTTACTACATAGAAAAAATAAACAGTTTAGAGATCAACATTCTGGTTTCTGATATATTTTTGTTTCAAGCATTTAGTTAGGATAATATTTACCAGCTTGAACCTTTCCCAAACTAAACTCCTGATTGAGGTGGAGTGTGAAAGACAAGCCCATAAATCAAATAACATAATTTTTCTAACTTAAATAAAGTTTTAAAGTTGGACTGAATTGAATCAGTTGGACATATGTCACTTGGAAATGTGTGTCTTTATTTTTCATGATATCAGGACACTACTCTCAGTTTGCTGCTGCAGATCTTGTGAATCATTCAGGTAGATTGTGTTCAGGTAGCTGGTGAGGAAACTGAAGCTATGAGCATCAGTGCAGTACAATATGCCAGTTGTTTCAAAGCTGTATTTTCAGATTTTTAAAACAACTTCTGTCCACAAAAGCATTCTTATAAGTTTTAGTTTGTTGCAGAATTTACATACATTTCCTAACATTTTCTAACAATATAACAGTTTCTCTCCTCCTCAGTAGCACTAATCGGTGCTTTCCATGATTTCAATTGTTTACTTGTGGCTGTGACTATACAGCATTTTTCCTGGCTGCTGTCCAGTTTGTCCTCGTGGTGACATTTGTTGGTCCTCAGATCTAATCTTATCCTAATGTTACAGTTCAGTAATGTTGGCAGCGACAGCGAAGAAAATCTAAAAGGTGTAAAAATATGTGCAGAGCAGGTGAACATTGAAACAATATACAGTAAATAGTGGCCTTACTGTGCAAGAAATAATAAGTCACTTTTTAGTTTAATTCATCCAAATTAAGAGGTTTTATAGTTTCATTAATTTTAAATTGCCTTGTTTTCATTTTACTAAAAGTTTTAACCACTAAAATCTAAGATAGTGTTTTTCCCACTGCAGCAGTTTCTGTGAGAATCTCACATTTTTATTGTAAGATGATACCATTTCCTGTGATATTTACTCATGGAGATTGACCAGAGATTATTGGTGTATAAACAGCTTCGGATCACAGGTGGGCTGAAGAGAGAATTAACTTTGTTTGTCTCCCAAACAAACATGGACACAACAAGAAATATTCAAGAGCTGCATTGTCTTTGGCTCCTCTGCTCCTTCTATTCTAGTTCACCTGTGGAGATATCGGGGAGGATACCCGGCTCTCACCGAAGTCATGAACAAACTCAGGCAGAATAAGGTAACGGGTGCTTGGATTAGTTGAGTTTACTGGTAGTTAGTGACGTTTAGACCAAAGTTTCAAGCAGTGCACCCCTCAAGTTAGATCCACAGACCTTTTTGAATCTGCCTGTTTTACTGTATCTGTGATTTTCCACCTGTTTTGGTATGAATGTAATGTTGGTGCAGTTATCTATAAAGCTCATTTACAGAGATTTAATTGTATATCTGGAACAAGGTAAGTGCAGTTAAGAAAACTAATCCTTTTTGTATCTTCAGAAGTAGAGGGTTTTTGTGTTTTTAATGTGGTTTTATTCTTAAATGCTTGAACAAATACTAACTTTTATACACTTCAGAAATACAACATTGTTCTGACTTTTGAAAAGTGTTGCATTTGTAAATTGCAATAAGGTTTAAAACTATTAAGTGTCCTCACATCATGATCAGCAGATAAGTGAGGTAATTGCTTTTTATGAAATACTCCAAACATTATAATATTATTTTGCACATTCCCACAAAATTGAGGAAATAAATTATCCTAACTTATGTTGCTCAATACCTTAGAGGAATGTATTCATATGTATTCCAACAAAACTGCACCCATTAAACAATCAAAGGTGAATTATATCCTATGCAACTATAAAGGTTCTCTGCCTCCGCCCTGTGTTACTGCAGCTGCTGTTATACCTTCTCATAAGAAGAGATTCTTGTATAATAAATAAGATATGAATACATAGTTCTGAAATCAGTCTAGATGACTTTATTGTCTTGTCCAGAGTTTTAATATATCACAGATGTATTTCAGTGTTGGTGGGTGGAAGCAGATTGACAGAGTTTTGTTACTGTACTTTGTCGTTGCTGTAGGAGTTTATGGACTACAGGAACGAGAGGGGGAAGATGCTGCTGTCTCGGAGGAACCAGCTCCTGCTGGAGTTCAGTTTCTGGAATGAACCCGTCCCTCGTCCCGGACCCAACATCTATGAGCTCCGATCATACCAACTCAGGGTAACTGTCTCTTACATAGTGCCATCGTGTATTAATATTGTTTTTTTCTTTATCGCTGTAGTGAACAGTCCGATAACTCGTTGTCTGTCTCTGCTATCTTCACTTTCTTATTTCAGCCAGGGACGATGATCGAGTGGGGAAATTACTGGTGAGGCAGCCCTTTCTTTTTTTTGTTTTGTTTTTACATCAAAAAGCGGAAGTCACTCTGATGTTAACCAGAAAAGCTTTTCTCTATTTTGTAATAATTATAAATCTACCAACATTATGTACCATGTAAAAATTTCCTCACAACTATTTTATTGGTTTTACAGATTGTCGCAGATGAATATGAGTTGACGGTACAATGAGGCACACGGTCGATGCATGACTCCTAAGCATGACCAGATATATCACTCATAATTTTTAAATCTCAATCATGATTGACTCATTTGCCCCGTAATTAATATATGAATGTTTCTAATTGAACTGGGAAATTTGCCAGTATGTATACAATGGCTCAAAAAAGTATCCATTTGCACTCAAACACATACAAAAATAAGGAAGTGAGCTTCTTCTGGACAATATACTGCACAGTGGTGAGACAAACTGACAGTCTTGTACTAACTTTCCTTGTGCATAGGCCTTTCTTATGCAGTTCAGTCATTTTCTGTCTCAGTTCATGGGGATGTTCCTTCATCTTTGCAAAATTACAAGAATGGATGAGGACTTGGTCAGCCCCTATATATTTTATATACCCCAGCCTGTGTACAACAGGATTGTCCATTGTGGTCACACTTGAATGAATGTTAGACTAAGCATTACATTTTGTATTTGTTGTGCCATGTCCAGCTCACATGCACCTGTACAAATACCTTGGGTTTTATAATTCTGTTTTTGTCTCACCAGATTAATCTACTCCAATGTATTTATTGGGTGATGGGTGTGGGTGGGTTTTTAACAGTGTACAAATACTTTTTTGAGCCACTGTATGGAATAAAACCAAACATGCTGGGAGGATGAAAACAATGCAGAGAATTAACATGAGAATTGGGTGTTTTGACTGAAAAAAAAACCATTGGGATATTGGTGGATGCCAGTTTATTTTGAGCATTAAAATCTCCAAATTGGTCGTTTAACCATTATAACCTTTCTGTACCAAGCTGTTTTTTCATTTATTTATTTTAATGAAACATTCTTTATGCTTTGCAGGGCTCGTGCGATTGAGATTCGTCAGCAGAACCATGAGGCAGTGGGAGGCTTTTTCTCACAGATCGGGAGTCTGTACACTGTTCACCACTTATGGGGTGAGCAGAGATTCAAACATAACTTTGCTGATAAAGGAAGAGGAAATACACATAAAAAAAAGTTAGTCTAGAATATGAGGAACATGTAGAACACATCGTAGTATTGCAAATATTGTTTGTAATATACTTGCCAGTTTACAAGGTGTACCTGTGATGTGTTTTCAACATTTTTCCCACCAACTCAAACTGTAACTTCAGGAAATATACAAAATTTTAGGTTATGGAAGAGCATTGATCCTCTACAGTCTCTAAATGATCTGTGAATTTGAGTTCAACTATCTGTAGCCATTACAATTAACCAATGTGAATGTTTGTTCTGTCAGCTTACAAAGATCTGCAGTCCAGAGAAGACACCAGAAATGCAGCCTGGCAGCGTGAAGGCTGGGACGAGGTGGTTTATTACACAGGTGAGTTTTAGTTTGCTGTCTCTGCACTCTGCATCTTTACAATAGCGCTGGGCAGTATTACCAAACATCAGCTTTTCAACATCACCAAACATCACATTTGAACAAATTAATGAAAACTCACCTTAGTTGTTTGTCCAGGTTACCACACTGCTTGTGTTTTTACATTTTTGGCACTGCCTGATTCCTTCTAGAAATGTGTTGCTGATACTGTTTCTTCCTCATCCTACAGTCCCTCTTATTCAGCACATGGAATCTAGAATAATGATTCCCATGAAGACTTCGCCCTTGAAGTAACCACAAACACCGGCGACAACTCTCGACTGCAACCATCACACTGATCTGGCGAGAGTGTAACCAACCATCGGAGTGTGCACTGCCAGGGATTTCGGCATAACATAAACACGTTTCTGTTTTTCTTTCTTTTCTGTTTCTTTACTGCCCGTTTTCAGATGATGAGGTCAAAATGATTTTTCACCAGAACTGTACCTGTGACAGCAGTTACCGTGTTACTGATCTATTAATGTGGTGTGAGTGTGTAAGCAGTATATCATTTGGCACGCTCCTCCTCTTTTCCGTCTCCTGTCATTTAAAGGATTTGAAATGGCTCATCTTAATTTTGTCTTTCTGCATGATGAACTTTTAAAACTAGTTTCATCAGTGGTGTGAGTGCTGATGGTGGTAGAGGGTGAAAATGTCTTAAAATCTGAGGAAAACCTAACTTTAAGCCCTGTTGCACTAGAATTAATAACAGATCAAAGAAAAGATAGTTTAAATATTAAATGTTACTTGTGATGGTCAGATTCACAAAGAGAAGTATGCTGTTTACAAATCACTATCCTGTATTCGACTGTGATTGTCAGAGATGGTGTCCTGTGTATTAGGGCCACAGTCAGACTCCAACGTCATATTTGATAAATGATCATCATGTGCTCACTCCTCTAGAAGAACGGTTTATGTTTACATGGATTTATGCCACTAAATATGCAGTACGCTGGATGAAGGAATTAACAACACTGGTAGGAAGATGCACAAAGGTTAAAGTTGACGAACACGCCACAGAGGAAGCCAGACTTTAGTTCAGAGCACAGTCTTTTTCTTCCTGCTGGATATGTGAATATTGTGCTAAGGTGAATTTTTGATGAATCATTTTCTTGGTTTGACTTCTCTGGTAAACTGACCACATCTCCTGATTCTTTTCTGATTTTAACAACATGGTACTCCTGGTCCTTTCAACTGTGGAGAGGGGGACAAGATGATTAAAACAAATCATTAGAAAATGTTTTTGATTTCAGCATCTGTATTGACAGTATGAACTGCTGTAAACTGACTCGTTTGGCCTATCCCTATACTGAGCAATTAATGTCAGCTGGGTGATTGTGTGCTCTAATTGAGGTTAATGGATTTTTTTAAAAGGTCAGGTTGTAGATGCACATAGTGGGCTTATTGATCAAGCCAGGGATATGATCACTCCTGTATCTGTAAATGCGTGGGGTCTTCTCTAACTATCTGATATTGATGAACAGGTGGACAGGAGAGGAGAAATATCTCCAGTGTGGTAAATGTAAAATGCAGTGCTTTAATAAGATTAGCTGTAAATATTTAAATAAACTTCTGATAAAAGTGGGGGAAGTGTTGGGCTCATTTTTTATCAAGTGTAGTTTGAAATAGTTACATAGATTTTGACTTTGGTTTTTAGTCTGTCCCAGGAAGCTGCATCTTTCCACGCATGTTTAATTGTTGCATGATAACGTTATCACCCAGGAGGATATTAAAATACAACATAACAGACACGTTAAACATAAGTGGGAGTGCAGACAGGCAAAGTCTCCCTGAATCTAACCAGTACAAACTTAATAACAAGCTCATTTTCTGCATTTACACAAGAACTCCTTTATTTCCTTAATCGGACACTCAGACGTGACGTAACTTCGGCACGTCGTTCAGGGTGTGAATTATGCTGCCTTTAAAGCCAGTGGGAAATCTTAAAAATCCCTCAAACTGGGGAGATAATAACATTTTGTTTTTTAGTTAGATATACTGCGGGATAATAACTGTGATTCTCCCATATAATTGTAATTCTTTTGTATCATAATAATGTAAATAAGAGACAGTAAAGTTTTGACTGTGCTTATTGTGTTCATGTTTGCCACTATTTTGTTATGAAATGTGATGTGGACAATCCATAATGCCCAAAATATCCAAGTAAAAAAGAAAGCAGAGAGAAACTTTAATGTTTTAAACGTTTCTTCAACCTCCATAACACATTAACTTGTGTGCAGGGGGTGATTAACCGTGTAACCCTGATATCAACGATGTATTATGAAAATATTGCTAATTAGAAAACACATTATAGTCTCACTTCCTTACGTTGAATTGATAAGAAAGCCAATGTAGTTGCAAAATTGGGTGGAAGTATAAGATTTTTGGACTAATATGAACAAGGAATGTGAGGCTTTTACAAATTTGTAATGTCTTATTGTGGACTGGTTACCTGAAGGCAGCACGAAAACACGTGTGGAGCCTTCTGGAAAGCTGCTTCCCTTTCGAGAGCGCCCGAACAGTGCGGACTCTCCACCGGCGACACTCTCTACTTTTACTTCGCTGGTCCTTGCTGCTTCGCCATGGCTGCGGTTAAAGCGCTGAACCCAAAAGCAGAGGTGGCCAGGGCCCAGGCCGCCCTGGCGGTTAACATCAGTGCCGCCCGGGGGCTTCAGGATGTGCTGAAAAGTAACCTGGGACCGAAGGGGACCATGAAAATGTGAGTGCCGCCGGAGCCCTTTGTGCAGCACGCGGGCTGTGCTAACTTTGCTCACTTGCTAGCTGTTATCTGGAATTTACCGGTCGAGCATTGGCGCAGACAGCACTGTGTCACCACCTAGTCTTTACTATTTAAAATTTACAAATCACTCTATGTTTAGTGCAACGTAATAAAGCAAAACACGTTGTTATTCACTTGAGGCCTTGTCTTGCTTAGTAGTAAGCGGATTTTCCCGGCGCATGTTGCCCTGCCCAGTCATCGTCATCATCCGTTAGACAACCACCAAGCTAACGCAACCACATTACCATTATGCTAATAGCAGGTCATGCTAGGCGATGCTAAATTCGGAGGAGTTTTCATATTAACTTGGTATTAATGTAGTGGTGGATACATTTAGGATTCACGTCAGCAAAAGCTAACAGTAATAATACCTTTATGTCAGTTAGTGAGCAGACTGTCGTTCACAGACGTGGCTTCACCGTGGACACAAAGTACTATAAAGCCGGCATGAGCCAGCTTTTTCACTCCCCACTGATAATGAACATGTTTGGATCCGCAGGCTGGTGTCTGGTGCCGGAGACATAAAGCTGACCAAAGATGGAAACGTCTTGTTACATGAAATGGTAAGAAAGTGCTGAGCTGTGAAATGACACACTGTGACCGCACCCCTGATGTTAATGATATTTATACCTGTGCACTTATATCAACATAATCACGTATGATTAACAAACTAGCTAATAGTACTGGGAGTATCGACAGCAAATTGTATTATTTGCTCTCAAGATGGCATTTAATATTTAGACTATACATACAAGTTTTATTTTCTTATTTACTTAATTTGATTCTGTATGACTGGAGAAAGTGTGCCAAGTTTAAAAAAATATATTTTAGTGTTTTCTTCATTGACTTTTTGTTAAATATTTTTGTTTCTCCATCTTATATTCATTTTGCTACCCAATGATCTGCAGAACTATACATTTAAATGCTGTAGCATATACTGATGACTAAAATGTCCATTTGAAATGTAGTACTGTTAATGTGCAGTAGTTTTCCCTCAACCCTTGAATTGCTACTATCCTAACCTGTTTGTTGTTCAACACAAATGATACTTTCTACTTCCATTAGTCTCTGCTTAATATAAAGTTTTGTCTTCTGTTCATGGGTGTGAAGACTATTTGAACCTGAATGCATTCAGATATTATCATTCAGATCTGCATCTGTCTCCCCACATTCACTGTGTTTTTAGGTTACATAATTAGAACTGAATGTCAAATAGTCATAAAATCTTAACATTTCCCCTTCATCTTGAAATTAGTAGGTGGCACCATTGTCTTAACTCAGGGTTAACCTATCACCTTTTCAAAGTTTTAAAGTGCATCATTCAGTTGAGATGTCTGAGTGTATAATTTGTATTATTTTATATTTTACTTGAATGTGATTTTTTTTCCCATGTTGCATAAGAACACACTGTTTCAGTCATTTGTCGAGACTTTTGTTCAGACAAAACAACACATTTGAAGACATCACATTGGATTCTTTAGAAGTTTTCTTTACAATTTTTTGACATCTCATTGACAGTCAACTGGAAAAATAATCAGCATGTTCCTGAAAGTAGCCATTAGCTGCAGCTGGGTTGTCATGATGGGGCATGGTATAAACACTAAAATGACAATTTTATTTTGTATTGAAGCTGTTTTAACATGTTCTTTGTTTCCCTCTCAGCAAATTCAGCACCCGACAGCATCACTGATTGCTAAGGTTGCTACAGCACAGGATGACATCACTGGAGATGGAACCACCTCCAATGTCCTCATCATTGGCGAACTCCTGAAGCAGGCTGACCTCTACGTGTCAGAGGTAAGACAGAAGTTATTTTACACATGTAGTGAGTTGGGTTTTATACTTTCTATTTAATTTGGCAAATAAATCTCACGGAGGCCTGTAAATGTTCTGTATTAGGAACTGGATGGTTTCCCAACTCTAAATCCTATTGATTCCCTGCTGTAGGGTCTTCATCCGCGAATCATTGCTGAGGGCTTTGAGGCAGCAAAAGAGAAAGCCTTGGCTGTTCTGGAGGACGTTAAGGTGACTCGGGAAATGGACAGAGAGACCCTCATCAATGTCGCCCGCACCTCCCTCAGGACCAAGGTCCATACAGAGCTGGCAGACCTGCTCACTGAGGTAAGACATGGGGGAATGGAGCTGAGGCTCAGCATTTGATCTACAGCAGATAATCATGGTTACTGTGGTTATTGTTAAGTAAATAATTGAATTTTTTTTTCACCTTAAAGCCTTAACATATCCAGTGTCATAAGCTATTACAAGTCAAACTACTAACTGTTGTTTAACCCAAAACCACAACATTATAATAGTTTAAACCCTTTACATGTAATTACATCCACTTGTGGATGGTGCTGTTTGCAGGTTTCCAGTATTTAATAGTCCTGGAGCGGAGAAAGTGAATTAATAATCTGGTAATGTTTGGGTGTGATCATGATCAAGTTTTTGTGTTTGCAGGCTGTAGTAGATGCTGTGCTCGCCATCACTAAACCCAATGAACCCATCGACCTGTTTATGGTGGAAATCATGGAGATGAAGCATAAGACTGACTGCGATACACAGTGAGTTTTAATTGAGATGGAGAACAAGAGAAAATTCATCCTTTCGCTGAGAAATCCAAATCTATCATTGAATCGAAATGTTGCTTCTCTCTCTCTCAGACTGATCAGAGGTTTGGTGCTGGACCACGGCGCCCGGCACCCAGACATGAAGAAGAGGGTGGAGGATGCTTACGTTCTGACATGCAACGTCTCTCTGGAGTACGAAAAGACTGAGGTGAACTCTGGCTTCTTCTACAAGAGCGCCGAAGAGAGGGAGAAACTTGTAGCTGCAGAAAGGAAGTTCATTGAGGATCGTGTGCAGAAGATCATTGCCCTGAAGAACAAAGTCTGTCCCAATGGCGAGAAAGGATTTGTTGTCATTAACCAGAAGGTATGCTGATAAAAAGGAGTAATAGTTTAGGAGTAGTTAAACACCCAACATAAAATTACTTTTCTTGTTCAAAGTGCAATTTGTCTGAGAACGTGTGCCAATCATACAAACTGTGGCTATAAAATATTCATAAGATGAAAAGCTGAACACAAATGTCAGATGAATTAATCGAAAATGTATTATAATTTCTATTTGGGCACTGTTCATTTGATCTAAAAATAAAGACCTGATCAATTCTGTTTTGTGCACAGTGAACACCCAAGGATGCTAATGTAGCTCCCCCTGGTCTCCTGTATCTGTGCAACAGTAACTCTGATCTGTACCTCTGCATTAGGAGAGTCTGCTCCTCCCCTACATGTATTCAGCGGATCAGAATAATCATTTCAGAGTAAACGGTGACTGATTTCTTGATTTGATGAACATACATGGATGAATTGATGTTATGTTTTGTCTGTATTGTGCAGGGTGTTGACCCATTGTCCCTGGATGCCCTCGCCAAGGAAGGCATCGTTGCCCTGCGCAGGGCAAAGAGGAGGAACATGGAGAGGTAAGACACAAGCTTATTGTCCACATTTTTGCATTATTTATAAGAAAATAAAAAATATATACCAAAATGGGTGTAAGTTGTGTAAGTCAATGAATGTGCATAAAAATATGTTGCACAAAATCAGCCAATAATGTAAAGAGACGTGTACTGAGACACTAGTTTTTCTTATTAGTAAAAATATTGATAGTAACAATCCCACTTTACTTTCTCTTTGTCTGTTCTGACTGTGTGTACTGCAGCACTGACAGAAACACAGTGTTGTTTCCAAGTATACTGAATATTTTCTGTAGAGAGTATGATGATAAATTCTACCTTGATCCCTGGATGCATAAAATTAAATGAAGACAGACACCTGCGGGTTCAATAATTAATGTCCTAAAGTTTTTACAATCCAGCCTGCTCATGTTACTCGTCTTTGTCCAGCGAAGTCCATTAAGTTTGAATAGATATTTAAATATCCCGATGATGTTATTTTTAACTGTCACAATCGTAGCCTAAAAAAATATCAAAGTTGTATTGATTGATACCACCTTGATTATTTATGCCATTTACTTTTATATCCAGCTTGTGATCAGCACAGAGGTTTTAAAATGATATCACTGAAGCGCAAAGCTCAGTGATGTAATTTTGCTGAAGAGGCATAGATGGGTCAGCTTCATTGAAACAGTACAGACGTGTTTGGTGTTTTTCCATCAGCCATAAATAACATCAGGGAACTGAATTAAACATACAGTGTGTTGTTCCCTTGACAGACTCACTCTGGCTTGTGGTGGCATTGCCATGAATTCAGTTGATGACCTCACACCTGAGTGCTTGGGACATGCTGGGCTGGTTTATGAACACACACTGGTGAGTATCCATCCATCCATCAATGGTTTTCTGGGCTTTACTCTTTTGCTTTTTAGCATGAAAAGCAAGTCAGAATAGTGCACAGAGCCTGCTAATGTTTTTTCAATCTTCAAAATGTAGAGTATTTAATTGCCAATCATGTTTGCAGGGAGAGGAGAAGTATACATTCATCGAGAAGTGTGGGAACCCTCGCTCAGTTACCCTGCTGGTGAAAGGGCCCAACAAACACACCCTCGTACAGATCAAAGAGGCAGTAAGGGATGGTCTGCGGGCCGTCAAGAATGCCATTGAAGATGGTAAGTCACTATGTCGCTTAAAATTTTACTACCTCATTACACTTTTGACTTTTTAAGTAACTTTTATGAAAAATTTATTCCAGCAAATCCATGGCTAACTGAAGTCAAAATCAGTCTGACGTGTGAAGTATTGAAATGTAGTAGTAGTACTACTTCAGTCCACTTGACAATATTTTAAAATTTTACAAAACTATTGATAACATTTTTATTGTTTTTTTTTATTCTTCATTTTTTTAAATTAAAACTGACATTGTGGTCAGTTTTTTTGTTGGTTTTTTTTGTACAAAAGCAGTCAGTTTGATTTGCACAGCGAACACCCAGGGATGCTAGTGTGGCTCTCCCTGTTCTCCAGTGTCTGTGCTACAGTGACTCTGGTCTTTTCCTCTGCATTAGGAGAGTCTTGCCTCGCCTACATGTATTCAGTTGATCAGAACAAACTCCCCAATGTTTCATTTGACAAGTTATTACTTTGTTTTAAACACACTGTGACAATGAGGTTATACTTATTTTTCTTCGTCTTGCTTTTGTCTCTTCAGGCAGTGTCGTGTCCGGTGCAGGTGCATTCGAGGTTGCTGTGGCAGACGCTCTGGTAAAACACAAGCCCAATGTGAAAGGCAGAGCCCAGCTGGGAGTCCAGGCATTTGCAGATGCTCTTCTAGTCATCCCCAAGGTCAGGGATCTTTACTTTCCTCCCAGGCTTTCAGCGTTGCCTTATCTTATGCATTGCATTCTTCTCTGAAAGGTTTTTTTTGATCTAACAATTTCCACAGCATCTAAAACTGTTTATTTTTGACTCTCCTTTATAGGTTTTGGCCCAGAACTCTGGCTATGACCCACAGGAGACTCTGCTGAAGCTGCAGACAGAGTACAAAGAGTCTGGTCAGCTGGTTGGAGTTGACCTCAGCACAGGTCAGAATCGGAGCAACAATCAAAAGTCTGAATCTTTGTAATCAAGTGATGCTGTTTTCAGGTTTGGAGTCGAACTGTGTGTGATCGACTGTTGAGGATTTGTACTTTTTTTTTTTTTTTTTAAATTAAAAAATCCTGTTGTCTTTCAGGGGAACCAATGGTGGCAGGAGAAGCAGGTGTATGGGATAATTACAGTGTCAAGAAACAGCTCCTGCATTCATGGTGAGCTGATGTGTTTCTAAGTTAATCAAGTGGGATATTTCAAATTGCCCTGATTGGTTTTCCTCATCAATCCTCTAACATGGGTTTGTATTTCTTTACAGCACGGTCATCGCCAGCAACATCTTGTTGGTGGATGAGATCATGCGAGCCGGAATGTCTTCTCTCAAAGGTTAAAGGTCAACTGAAGAATCTGCAGCTGTTTCTCATACTCACAGGGATAGTTGTTTACCTGATGGTTCAGTCAACGTGTTCCCGCTCTCGGCACACTGAAGCACCCCAGTCTGATGGACAGCCCGCTGTAAACATCCACGGCATCCATCTCCGCGTCTGTCAGATATCATTGTTTTGCTAGTCATGGGTTATTTTTCATGAATTTGTCAATGCCTCCCCCCAAATTGATTGGTTTATTTATGAGATTTTGTTAAAAGCACTGACCTCTGCCACTCAGTTTTGTTTCTACCCATTAAAGATTTTCTTGGCTCTAGAAACATTTAGTTGTTGCTTTTTTTGTGAAGAGTGAATGGATTTGAGGGAAAAAAAATACCAAAAGGGGTTTGAGATGTTGAAGTCAACATGTACATGTATGTAAGAAATATGTTAATGTAAATTTGCACAAAATCAGCCAACAATGTCACTAGATATGTGCTGGTACATCAGCTTTTCTAAATAGTAAAAATACTGATGGTACCAAATTCACTTTACTCTCTGGAGTTTCTTGGTTTTCTGCTACGTTTAACCCACAGTGAAATTTTCTACTCCACAAAATAATACAAGCTGTGTTTTATATATGGGTAAAAGTTTAACACACGCAACAGATGCTCATGTAATATGTACATATAAGTGTACCTTTACCTCCTCCAGTAAACATTAAAAGGAAGTCCTTACAATCAAAATACAATTAAACTACTTTTACTTAAGTGCATGTTTAAAGATTTCACCAGTGCATACTACATGTCACACAAACTCATCACACGACTTTTTTTTTCAGTTCTACTCTGAATATTTTTAGGATAAAATAAAATACTTTTCTTTACATATTTCAGTAAAACGGCTTCTCAAATGAAACATTTAGTAATTGACTTTGTATATTTGTAGTTGTATTATTTATGGCGCGCAACTATTCTTAATTGACTTTGACGAAAAAATAGATTAAAAGAATGAACGTGTTCTTAAACAGAGCGGAACCATTCGTTTTACCCGGAACCTTTTTATGGTCGAACTAACTTCCGTTGTTCTAGTCTAAACCGTCCGACGGAGGAACGCAAAAAATGTAACCGCAGAATGGAAGTTTGAGAAGTTTTGTTTGATAAAAAATAAAGTTATTCATTTATATTTGAGCGTCATTGCAGATCAATGACTGCACAAACAAACAAAATGAACGTTAAAACGCTGTCCTGGATATTTGCGGTGTTTTTATTGCCAGTGGCGGGTAAGAACTCCTTTTTATTTCCGTATATACAAATTAAATGAACATTGAATTAAACCATCGTTTCGTCCTGACAGCCGCAGGGGAGATGCTGAACATCCCAGGAGGAACTATGTTAATGGGAACCAGTGCTGCAGATGGAAGAGATGGAGAGTCTCCTCCCAGGGAGGTTACACTGCAGCCTTTTAAAATAGACAAGTACCCCGTCACTAATGCAGATTTCAGGTAGTAACACTCGAAAATCTGACATCAGAATGCATGATACTGTGTTAAAAACAACAGAAGTCAGTCATTTGGTTTTTATTCACCACAGAGACTTTGTGAGAGCACAGAAGTACAAAACTGAAGCTGAGACATTTGGTTGGAGTTTTGTGTTTCAAGACTTTGTGTCAGATGAGCTGAAAAGCAAAGTCACTCAGAGAATTGAGGTACTGTGAGTTTAATTACTCATTTTTGATAATAATATATTTAATCAATTGATTGAGTCTGATATGAATTGACCATTGATTTCTTGTGTTTGAGCCTAAATAAACAATTAAATAATAGAAAATTGAGGAACATGGCCATTATTTTGGCTGAGTTTACACATACTACTCTTCAGCATAGTAGTTGTTATGGATAGCAACTTCCATTCTTGTGAGTAATGTCTGACTCATTCCCTCATCTTTTCCGTCCAGTCTGCTCCTTGGTGGCTGCCTATAGAGCGGGTCTTTTGGAGACAGGTGAGGTCATAGAGTTTCATATCTTTCGGTATTTCCTACTTACTTTGCATGCATCTCCTACCATACCTGCACTTCTCTTCTGTGATCCTCCACTGTTCAGCCTGCAGGACCTGGTTCTGGTATTCGAGAGCGTCTGGACTTCCCAGTGGTTCAGGTGAGCTGGAATGATGCTCAGGCCTTCTGCAAGTGGAAGGGAAAGAGGCTTCCTACGGAGGAGGAGTGGGAGTGGGCTGCACGTGGGGGACTGCAAGGTACAGTGCTTAGTTTGTACACTGAAAACATTGAGTATATACCGCAATAAAGCAGTCGATTAAGACCCTTTAACAGAGTCAGTATTGTGTTTTAATTTGCATTGATGCTTCTGGATGGTCTGCTCCATGGACCATGGAGGGAGCAGGTTTTTTTTACAAACAGAACAACCCTGAAGTGTGCTAGTTTTTATGACAACTTGCTTAAAAAATATACTGTTTTCTGTATGTTGTCCACTTGGGCTCCAGGTCGGACTTATCCATGGGGAAACAAGTTCCAGGCCAACAGAACCAACCTGTGGCAGGTCAGTCTGCTGTGGCATTGGCACTGTTTATTGTCCTTGTAGAAAGCTTTGACTGAGCATTTGTTGATTTAAAGAAAAAGAACACTGATGTTTTTCCACCCATTTCTGCAGATCTTCATGTAGTGATACTACTTTCTTAGTGAAAATGTATACAATTGGGGTTAAGATAATTAAGTCCTACCCAACTATAAAGTTACTGGTTTTATTATTGCTAGTTGTTTAGTAATATTACCTTTAGTAAAAGTGTTAAGGTTATGGTTTTGCAGAAATGATCATGTTCAACATAACTAGTGTGAATATGTTCTGTTGGTTTTAGGGGTTGTTTCCAGATGGAGACACTGCAGAGGATGGATACCATGGCATCTCTCCTGTCACGGCGTTTCCTCCCCAGAACAGTTATGGTAATTGTACTATAGTTGAAGTTTAAAAGAAAACATTACTGATGTAATAGAAGTTATGTATGATAACCAAGATGCATTCAGTCAAAAGCAAAAAAAAACATAAGAAGTTGTCAAAATGCATTAATATCAAAGACAGTCTGAGGTTGTTCATAACTTTGGAAAAGGTTTGATTCATCTCCTTTTATCTCTGTTAAACCCTGCATGAAATATGACGGTAAATTATAATGCTGTATGTTTCTTATAATATAAGCACAATGTTGATTATTCCTCAGGACTGTATGACATGATGGGAAACACATGGGAATGGACATCCACACCTTTTCCAGCAGCTCGACCGACGTATGTGCTGCGTGGGGGCTCCTGGATCGACACAGTGGATGGTTCAGCGAATCACAAAGCTCGAATCACAACCAGGTGAGTAACAGAAGCTGTATTTTGAGACTCTGAGGAACTGTCCGGTGCTCCTGACTGACTGACGGCTGTGATTCTTTGTCCTGCAGGATGGGAAACACTCCTGACTCTGCTTCTGATAACCTGGGATTCAGGTGTGCTGCCAGCAATGGACAGAAACAAGGGAAGAAAAAAGTAGAACTATAGCAACAACAAGGGAATCAAATAGGACAAGCAAAGGATAAAATGCTGCTTTGAACCATAAGTGATTCATTTGTTATTAATTGAATGACTTTCAAGCTGACAACAAGACAATACAAGGGGCTAATTCAAAATGAATGAGGAATTGAAGTTAATGATGAATGATGACAGGAACAAGTGAATGAAGAAACAAACAATATGTCTCCTGTGGAGAACTTAGACTTTTTGAATTAATATGATAAAGAATAAAGACAAACACACCAACACATTCCATTCAAGAAATAAACAATTTTGAATAAAACAAGTTTTCTTCTTGCTGTTTTTTCCACATTTCTATTAGTACACAATCCAAACCACTAAGAAATGTGTTGCCGGTGCATTTATGAGGCTGACTAAAGAGATATCCTCAAAAGTATCATTGAATCCATTCATTAAAAGGAAGAAATAGGACACTCTTTCACTGTCAGCATTGGTAGTCTTCCTTCTTCACGCTGGGATCAGTCTTTTGTGTAATTGTATGTGACTAGAGAGTAAATGGGTCCGTTGGTTTAGTCACAGCTTCTGTAATCCTGCTCTTTGCCTTTGTTTACTTTCTCATCGTGAGTGGCCGACTGAGTAGTCTCATTCTGTTTAACGAAAACATTTTTATTTTTTATCAAGTAACTGTATAAAGCCAACCCTTCAGTCTGTTTCTAATGAGCTTACCACACACATTGTGAAGGGAGATGTTTCTTTTTCATTGACAAATATGCAGACAAAGCAAATGAAATGTGAGAACTTTGGCTGTGATGCTGCAGTTTGTCATTTTTAAACGGATTCACTGGAAATACAATAGAGTCAGTTTCACAAATAATTTAACTTAATTAAATTACCTGAAATCCACCGATTGTTTTTAATGTCTACGTCTGAGAAGCAAACATTTTCACTGAGCAGCTCAACCGTTGATATCTCAGGCCTCTGCAGTGGTTCTTCTGCTGTTGATCTCATGATGTGACTGCTAATGGTAATATCCATCCAACTGCAGAGTATTATTCATCTTGTTGATATTACATATAATCGATAACTAAACTGCTTCTTGAACATGGATAAGTTAACAAATAATAATAAGTAGGATAGATAACTAGTGTGAGAATTTTATTTGTGAGTTTTGGACGGATCAGGTGAGCTGTTTCTTTCGGTTTCATGTGTTTATGCTAAGCTAACAGACTGAGCTGCAGACTCATGTAAAATGATGACGTTTTATCAAACTTCTAATTTTTTTTTAGCAAAAGAGCAAACACATATTTCCATAAATGTTAAGATATTTAAGCAACTCAGAGTGCTAAAATACTTTTATAATAAAACAAATAATTCAAATACAATGAAATTCAAAGTGATTTAGAGATAACATAAGTGGAGTTTGTGCAAGAAAATAAAAAAAAACACAACATGAGATAAAATAAAACACTTAAAAATATTATTTGAGTAAAATATATAGAAATTGAAAAAAAAAAAGAATTAATCATGTTATTCTGTTTTACCATTGACTATTAACTAAACTTTACTAAACTACACACTGGGAATGAGTTATATTCTCTCTACACGGGTCACAACAAAAACTTCTTGAAGCCCAATTACGAGATTAAATGAGACTTGGCGAGACTCGCTTGTTGCACTGAAGAGTAATAATGCACTTGACCTATAAATACTGACACAGAGATGGTTTCCTACATAATCATACTAAGGTTTGACCCATTTAGAATATAAATTATTAGAGATAACAACAGGAAAATAGTAATAATCAGTAGTAATGCTTTGTACACTGGGATCTTCTGTCTGTAGTTTCTAACTCAGTGGTGACCTATTTTTAGCTATAAAGTGCATAAAGGGTTTGGTGCTTTATCTTCAGAGAAGCTGGGAAGGAAAACAAACAACCACAAACCGCTGCCTCCTGCTGCATCAAGACAAAAAAAAGTAGGTTATAGTCAGCTGAGTTAGATTCCCATCTGAAGGGAGGAAACAATCCAGCAGCGACTTATTAAACTGACAGTTAAATAGCTTATAATTGCAAAATGATCCGTGACTGGGTTATAAATAGCTGATAAAATAATAACTTGAACCTGCTTCCCAACCTGAGACAATGCTGAGTGTTGGGTTAGTTACTGACTCATTTGTGCTCATGCATGTAGGAGGTTTGTCACCAAAAAAATAACCTTTTTAAGTAAACTACATGAAATGACTATAACTGGTGTTTTCCCCGGAGCGTTTAGGATCAAAAATAAACCAATGACTAACTGTGGCTTTGACGTTGCTCAAGTTGCAGCATTTACTTCCTTTAACACTGGCTGTAAATTATTTTGTCAGTTGCGTCCGTTCACCGTCTTCTCCCTGCCAGCCCTCTGCTCTCTGTGTTTGACTTGTTTGATAAAGGAACGATTTAAATCTGGTATCATGCGTCAAACCTGAATAATGTGACCATATCGACGGATTAGGAGCTCTCCTCTCTTTGTTTCCCTGCTGCTGTGGTATGTTTGCACGTCATGTGTTTGGGTAACAATTGAGAAGATGGAAAATATCTCAGACGTGCCACATGAAGCCACAGCCTCCAGCGTGACATCACATCATGTCATGTTGTCTCCCGTCTCCTGTGAAGGCGCACAAAGTTCAGGTAAAACAAGTTCAGTGGCATTCTCTTCGTCATCCTCCCTCCTTCTCTTTTTACAGTCTTCCTCTTGCTCTTCTGTGTTTATTCATCATTGACGGTGTCTGCAGATGGTTTAATTAATTCGACTTCTGCCAAGCTGATCATGGATTTCTCTCAACCTTTCTCAGTTCTCAATGAGAGGCTGAAACCTCAACTCAACACCCGCGAGCAGCTCTACTCCTCTCTGAGCAGACTGGAGGGCAGACAGCTGAGCTCTCTCAGGAACAGATCCATATCTCACCGACCAACAGTTCTGCCAACAGAACCAGAACCCAAGGTCTCGGTGATCAAAACAGAACCAGAAGATCCAGAGAAACCAGACCATGACGATATGAGTCTAGACGAAACCTGGGCTGACATGCTGCCAATTACCAGCTCGTGCCTTTTAACTGAGTTGAATTTGAAAGATATGGTTGAAGAGGAACAGGTTAGCAGCGACAGCAGCTCCCTACACTCTGAGGAGAAGGACAGTCCAGGTGAGCTGCCCTCTGAGGGGACAAGGAGCTCTTCAGAGTCAGTAACCAGAGAAAGTAGGAGCTCCTTACAGACAGACTTCATCGATGGAAACCTACCAGACCTAATCTACAGTGGGAGGCCACTCGGCAGACGCAGGACACTGGGACACGTCTCAGACACAGTAAGAAAATAAAAGTCTTTTTACTGTAGGAGTGTGTTTGGAGAAGCAGGTGCATGGATTCAAATCTGTTGTGCTACAAACAGGCTTGTCAAACAATGAAACCTGTAATACTGGGAGGAGACAAGCGTAACTGTCACTAAGGTGGATACTGAACATATACAAAAAGCACAAAAAACCCCAGATTTTTTTTGGAGGATGAAGTCTGACGTCTTGTCCTCTGATGTCAGACGGCAGTAAACTTTGGTTTGCACTGATGATGAATGATTTTACATGGGACATTTTATCAGCTGATGATGACAATGAGGCTTGATTTGTGGTCATGGCTGTATGCTTCCTCATACTCTGTGTGTATAGCTTTCAGTTATTTTGGCATATCTCCGAGTGTGTTTCTGTGAAGGCATTCATGTGTGCATGTTTGCAGACTGTGCAGAACAACATGCCAGCAGGTACGACTGGGTTTCTAGTTTCAGCCAGGAATCTAAATGAGCAGTTTCTGTTTACATTGTGTTAAAATGTCATGATGTATTACTTTGTGTGTGTGGGCTAATAATTACCTTCACAGCAAAAAAAAAAAAAAAAAAAAAAGTGACCTGCCTTGTTAAAACATGCTGATGGGATATTGTACTGTTTGTAGCTTAAAGAAGTACGCAGGGAAGTGGAGCTGTCTCGGAGGCGGAGCATCAGGCTAAAGGCCCAGGTGGACAAATTACAGGAGAGCAGAGAAGGAGCCGGCTGGAGCCAACACAGAGAGAGGGTAAAGGACACACAATGCATCAGAACATAGTGTGCATCTAAAACTCTGCAGGGTTATCATAAATCCTCTCTGTCCATTTCTAAACCAGGTCACAGAGGAGGTTCTGTCTGTTCTGAGGCTGCTGCACCCACTGACGGAGGCGGGGTCCATCCCGCCTGAGCCCTCAGGTGGGGAGAACCGCCTAGATGCAGCCCTGGACCAGCTGCAGAATGTGGCTCGTAAGCTGGCAGTCAGCCACACCATACAGGTCAGGGTAACACCCACTCACACCATGCTCCTCACCCTTTCTGATTCCCTGCAATCTCAGCTTGAGTTGATTTTAGTGGGCATGTTATTCAGAGGAATGTTTGCTTTGCTCACACGAGGCTCAAAGGTGGCAAAATATTTACCGTATTTTCCGGACTATAAGCCGCTACTTTTTTCCTGACGCTTTTGAACCCTGCAGTTTAAACACCGGTGTTTCTCATGTATCGGTGACATGAAGCTCGTTAGCTTTTTACAAGCTAGCAAGCTCCGTGCTGCCGATACATTTAGCCTCGTCACATCAGACCCGGTCAGAGTGGACCACATGAAACTGTTCAAATAAATTCAATAGTGGCTTATAGACAGGTGCGCTCAATAGTCCAGAAAATACGGTAACTCTGTATCTAAATATTTTAGTTTTTATTTGAATGTCCAATTGCTGTAATCATGACATCACACCTACTATGAATGTATCATTTTCCCATTGCAGTTTTCACTTATTTATGTTTTTGGTGGCATTGCAGTTAAATGGGTTCCAAATAACCTTGACATAGTTATTTATTTTTATATTCCTAAACCTTAGCCACTGATACAAAAACAGTGAAAACTCCCAGATGCTGTCATTGCATCACTTATTCTGAAAGAGAGATACAAGCTGGAAGCTATAAGCAAATCATGGGTTTGCCAGTGTGTTGATTTGCACTAAGACCAAAACCAAGAGCACAAACATCTCAGAAAAGCTTCAAAAGCTTGTTGTTCCCTAAACAGGGTTTTTGTCAAAACGGTTACAAGATCCAGAGACAGCCAGAAGAAAGTTACTCCATATTTTGATAGTATCAGAAAAACTTACAGCATCCATCCATACATTAGCACAGTTATATCAGTGATTGTTAGTTTTTATTATTTTGATGCACTGCAAGTTTCCAACATCACAGCAGAGAAAACTTGGTGTTAGTCCTTTAAATGCAAGATTAGTCACAGGTAAAGTTTATGTGCGTGTGTGTGTGTGTGTGTGTGTGTGTGCGTGTGCGTGTGAGTGTGTATGTGTGTGCACTCTGATATCAGAAGCTGAACATTCCTCCAGTGCATGAATAAAAGATGTTTCCAAAGTCTTGGGAGCAGTGAATTATTGAGGAAGCAGTAACGAGGCAGACGCAGGGGCCAGGTGTGAGGTGTGAAGAAAAGTGTGTGTGCGAGCAAGAGAAGGTAAGACGAGGGAGAGGGAGAGGGAGGAAGAGTTCAGGGATTACTGAGCATTAGGTTGACTTGGTCAACACCGGCTTCGGGCAAACATGGCAGAAAGAAAAATATTTTCCTATAGAAGAAAGAAACATTTTCACCGCTGACTGTTTCGATAATACAAGCACACACATAGATTGATACTGAATATACACTGGTGAAGGGAAAGGAGACAAATATGCTGAGAGACTGGAAATGTGTGGATTAAGAAGAAGGGTCTTGCAACAATGGTGAAAGTGAGAAACAAAAGGACTGTAAGCTAGTGACAGAGGGGGAAGCAGGCATTTGAATAAAAGACTAAAAAGAGATCAAACAAATGACATTTGTATCACAAATAAAGGTAACTGAACACTTCAGAAGCATCTTAAAGTGAAGCAATATTCCTCAGAGTGAAGTGAAGAATATCAGCTGATTTAACAGACATATTCAAACAAACCATCCTCCAACCAGGCAATGAAAATGTCCTTTGTAATTTGACTGACTTTCATTCTCACTCTCATTGGTAAAGACTGGTGTTTAGACAGAGGCTGCTTAGGTTCTCACACATTCCTCAATTTACTGCCCAATTAAATGTATAAATATAAAATAAAATGACATTAAATGAGATTCTTATTGGTAGCATTGCATCCTGCTGATCAGATATTTAACAGTGTTGATTCATTCGGAGAAAGGCTGAAGAGAAGTTCACTGATGCTTGACTTTTATAGTATTGTGCAAAATCAAACTGTATTTTCTTTATTATAGGACTCGCCGCTCTTTATAGAAAAACAGCTGAAGTACTTTCGGAAATCTGGAAGCTTTGCAGTATTGTACATGAGCAATAAAAATAACTGTTCAATAGTGCTGTGGCCTTAAAAACGATCAATAGTCAGCTTCTTTACTCAGGACAATGCAAGTGTACATGTTTTTCAGTTTAAGTGTGTAGGAGTTTAACTAATACCCCTTTTCCACCAAACAAGAACTGGTGCTAGCTCAGTGTTGGTGCTAGAGCTGGTGGTTAGTTGGTTCAGATCCCGTTTCTCCTATGAACTGGTTTGCTTTTCCACTGGCAAGGAGCTAAGTTAGGGCCACGTCACTGCATCACCGTGAAAGGTCAGTGCATATGTAGCCGGTTCCCCAACAACCGGCCACTAGCAAGCTAGCTGCTGTTAACAAACTACTGTTAACCTGTTACTATCAGTCCATGAAAAAAGTATTTTTTTCAGCGGATGTTCTAGTTATTACATGATTGATTTAACAAAGCAGTGTTGCATTGCTACGTGTGGTATTTATTCAGTTTTGGGAATTTACGATGTGCTTCCTGCTCGCATATGACGGTGAAGGGCACCCTCCCTGTAATAATGTTTAAATGGAGGAGCTCATCGTGTGCATACAAGTGCTGTCCCTGGTTTTACAAGTTTACACTGAGATCCAGAGCCAAAACATCCAACTGTTAGCAGCTACCATATTTTCATTACTCTACTCTTCTACTATCGCTAGTTGTGTTTCCACCGTCGCTCCACCAGCTCCTGGTGTAGTCGCTGCTTAGTCTGTGCTGAGCTCTGGCCCAGCAAGGAAGTGGGGCCTGACTTAGCACCAGTTTTAGCGGTTGGGTTGGTTCTTGCAGCGGTGGAAACACAACAAACTGAGGCTAAGTCAGGAACTGGCCCCAAACTAGTGCTGAAACCCGCTCGGTGGAAAAGGGGGATCAGTAACTAAATCAGGAGATGAGGCCTTTTCACTCCTGTACATTTTCTTTCTCTCTTGCTTTGTGCTCAGGTCATCAAGACCTCAGAAGGTTTTGCAATACACAGGAAGAGGTAAATACAGCAAACAGAACCATGGACGACTTGATGGAAAAAACACCATCCATGCATCTCACACATTCTATCAGACACACACACACACACACACACACACACACACACACACACACACACACACACACACACACATAGAAGGCAGGCTTAAGCATCCACTCACCCATTGAACATCCACATAGACAAATAAAAAACACACCCACACAGTGACCCCCAGACTTTTTGGTGTTTTCCCTGTAACCTGTACTGTGATCCATTAAAGTGTCACCAAGGCTGATTCAACTCTTCTGTCATCATTTAATTCCACCACAAGTGTTGGTGCAGATCACAGAGAAAATCAAATGCCTAAGCCACATATGAGTGTTTTTATATTTCAGATATCTCATCAAAAGGCTCATCTGAAAAATCAGTCTCCTGGTCAGACGACACTGGAAATGGCCCTGAAATCCTACATTGTGCAAAGAGTTTACAAAATACAATTTAAACCAACAGTGACCTTGACTAAAACAGACTGCTTCACAGAGTAACCAGAGGGGTACTGCTAAGGGAAAGTTTTTCCTGGCTGGGTGAGTGCAGCAGTGAATCATGTTATAGCATCAGGTTGGTCCATGCAACCGTCAGTGTACCTGAGACGGCAGAGAATGAAATGCACATACCTAGTAAAAATTGTAGAAAGAGTCCAATAACTTTCATCATCTTTAAAAAAAATATATATATGTACTGATGAGCCAATCAGCTGATGAGGAGGGGCTGTGGGTGCATGTGGCTGATCAAATAAACAGTCAGGTGATCCACAGACTTGCTGAGGGCGTCACAGCGACAGGTGATACACGGGGAAAGAAAGATGGTGCAGGTATTAATATGACAACATGTCTAAGTGCCCCTGAGCATAACTCTGAACCCCTGCCTGTTATTGGGGCTCTGTCGGACCCCACATGTCAGTACAACAACTGCACATTGTGGTGAGCTATTATTACTTAAAAAAAAATCTGTCATGCAAGTGGGCCAGTTATTATTTTATTATTTTGTTTCAAATCTCCATGAAAAGATTAAAAGGACTGTTTGATATTTGTATATTTCAGCAGTCACTCACAGTCTGGAATAACCTTTTGTGTTCAGTTGAATTACTAATTGTGTTTGTACGCACAAACAAGTGACACCAAAACCTCCCAAATGATTGATGTAAATGATACATCAAAATTATATAAACTTCTCCTGCCCTTTGAGGAGGACGAGCAGATAATGGCGTGACATGCTTAAAGATTGTGTTCATGCTCGGGAGAAAACTGAACCAACTTTCAAAATGTCAAGGTATTCCTTTGAGATGTGTTTTCCTTCCCCTGCAGCTGCCAGTTTCGATTCAGTTCTGCTGCATTTTGTTTTGGTATAATAGAAGCATGCCACTCTGGCATTGAAACACAATTTGGGACCGATTCATTTTTAGAAGGTGTTGGCAGGGTTACACGCTGCTCTCTGCGTGGTCTTCTCCTACACAAACAGACCTCGCTTGATTCATACTCAAATGGAAAACCGAAGGGTGCTGATGCTGGACCACAGCCAGTAACAGGCCGTGGAGGTGCCATGATAAACCCATAAAAAAATAATGCCACCACTGTAAAAAGAATTGATTGATTGGGGAGAAGGGAGGCTACGCGCCGTATGAGTCACATCGTCTGGTACCTCTGTGCGCCGTTAGGGTTAAGTAAAAGCCCAGAGTCAGCAGGAAGAAAGGTTGCTTTCCCAGCAGGCAACATGAAACGCCTTAGAATATTTATTGGGGCCCACAGGGGAACAATCTGGCAGCTGGCAAAGTCAAACAGCTCACCTGAAGGAGTTAGGTCAGTATGAGTTCAGCCATTCTGACTAAACCCCCCTCCCTCCCTCCTCAAGAGGCGGATTAGCTCTTCAAGGGGGAATAACTTGGGATCATCTGGCATTTGTTGTTTGGGAAGGATTTACATTTTTATGGGTATTTACACACCTAATTGTTTTTTTAATAGGTACCAACACTCTTACATATACTCCAAGCCAAGTGTTCATTCTTAGATCACTGCCACAGCCAAACGTAAACCAAACTGAGAAGGATTTTTTAGAGTGAGAGAAACAAACAGAAGAAAATGAAGGGTCAGAGTGGGTTTGCTGCAAGTGCTTTAGAAATGATATGGGATCCATATTAAAGCCACAATGTGTGTGGCACTGCTGTGATGAGGTCGTAGGCACTGGGGTGACCTCCAGACTAGAACACCATGTAAAAATATTACATTAATTTACCAGTTACTCTGGAGCCAAACTGAAGTGTCAAATAATTTTTTTTATTTGCATCAGCATCTTCTTTGTAAATAATAATAATAAAAAAATACTGACCGTCCAGCAGCAATTGACTTACACTCAATGAACTGTGACAAGCGAAGTCTAGGTTTAGTCTGATATTATCCCACCATCTAACATAAGTACTAAAATTAGTAAGTGTAATGTAATTATAAATTACATACTGACAGAAAAAAAAACCCTAACCTCCAATGGTCTACTGTAACTACTAATATTGTTATGCATTACCAGTGTGTACTCACCACTGATTATAACAAAAACAGTATTGTAGTTCTACTCTGTTAGTAAATCCAATAGTAAGAATTAAATTGATTTTTAAAAAAATCGGTCCATGTGACTCCAGTGTAGTGAATATGATGCACTGTCTTCTCAGTCTAAGGTGTCAGGTATGGGTGGAACAGGGGGAAGGGAAGATTAGTAAAGGAGCAGCTTGGGGGAAGTGTGGTGATGGATCACATCAGCGCAGGCAGCAGGTAAAGTAGGGTAAGAGGTAGCACAGAGGTAATTGAGAAGATCAAACTCCTCCAAACGGCCCTAGACAGAAAAGCGGCTGTTGGAGAGAGGAGTGACCTCTTCTCTCCGAATTTACACTATATACACTTTAAGAATGGTGAGTGAATAACAGACCATTTGGCCCTATTTCTCCATGGGGATGGTTTTAATACGAACAGATGAAGCCAGTCATAATTTGCCCATTGAGTTCCTGTGCTAAATTAGTGAAGCTGTCACATAACTGTCTTCTACAGTCCAAAAACCTCTTTCTAATGCTTTAACATTTTAGTATGTGCAGACACAGCAGCTCCCGCTGAGTGTTTTCTCACCACTTTTTTTTCCAGAATGAATTCTTAAATGCTTAAACAAGCCATTTCTTTTATTTATTGAGTCATTTATATTCTGTTTGGGCTTCCATGCTTGATATTTTTGTTTTCCCCTGCTGAATCTTCTTACTTTTACAACAACAAGTATCTAATTTACCCACTGGTATCATCAATCATCTAATCAAATCTTAACACTGATACTCATCTCCACCGGTTAAATGGCCCTAATCCAGATGCTGGGTGTGCTAGTCGCTGGGCTAATTGTGTGAAACACCAGATGTTGTTCTGTGCATTGTTAACTCATAATAAAGTAAATACTTTCATTCTGAGTTTTTTCCCCCGTTTTTTCTTTTACTGGAGCTTGCAGGGAAAACCTCATTTAGTTGTTTGTTGCAGATGGGATGAAATAATGAGTCACTGGATTCCCTTAGTAGGACTACTGCTGTCCAGAGAGGGTTCGACTCCCACTCTGATTTAATTAATCCCACGGCCTTAATTGATTATTTGGATATTTTCTCTCATCATCTGTGTGTGTTTCAAATTGTCACCATATTCATGCAGGTAAAAAGTATGTGTGTATTTGTGTTTTTCTCCTTGTTTGACAGGTGCATGATGGCCTCGCTATTGCTTTCAAACATGGGCCGCAGAACCGGTCGGGCCAGTAGGGCTCAGACCCGACCAAAAATAGACCAAAAAAGAAAAAATAAATAAATAAAAAAAGATTAACCTGAGAAAAAAACACCAGATAAATAAATCACAAACCTAACAGAAAGCATTAAACCTTTTACCCCGAACATTTAGCTGCTAACAGGAAGTGATGTGTTAATCACCGTAATTCCTCTGCCTCTTCATTCCAGCTGATTACGAAAGCCGACAAGCGGAGCTTCCGTACACTACCGTAATGTAGGTAATATGTACAGAATGATGAACGGCATGGCATGACTCCATTCCTCTGCATTACTGCCGTAATGTATGTAATACATAGAAAATGCTCCACTTGTCGGCTTTCAGAATCAGCTGCAATCATGTCGCTAATGCAAATGGCCGAGGAATTATGGTAAGTTGGTTTATACTTGTCACTCTGTATCGCTGACAGTACGCTCAGTGTTAGAGGGTTGAATAATATTTTCCAAAATAGAGAAAGATGGAGACTGCCAGACTTCACTTAGTTTAATGACCAAAGGAGACTGCTCTTTGGCAGCAATTAAGAAGCAGTGGTGAGTTTAACATTCATATTACATTTTATTGTATGAGACCACTTCTCCTAGTAGCGGGATTTCTGAAACACTGTAATAACAGTAAGTCAGCTGGCTGCTTTTTTAGGGTTGTGATTCCACAGGAAATACACGGACCTGAAAGTCCTGCCAGCAGCAAACGATGCACGCTCGGTAACCATGGAGAAGTTTGTAACAGGACTGCCGGGTGAATGAAAACTAGATGAGTCTCCACCAAATCTCAAAACTGGTCAAAGAAAGACAAGAAAATATGAAGCATATCTCAATGTCAGCCTCACAAGTACAACTGTGACTAATTCTCCTAAAGGTATGAAGCTGAACCAGTTAAGACGCCGCTTCAAAAATTGCGAATCCCAAACACAAAGAAGGGAAAAAAAAACAACAACCCCCCAACAAAACTGCTTCACTAAAGCAGGCTCTGTCGCTGCACATGCTCAACCCACCTCATGATGTTTCACACTTAGGTTACATGTTGGCACCTGAGTTTTATTTGCTATGGATGGCTGTTGAATGTAACAGCCTGTATTTTGCATTTATCAAAAAAAAAAAAAAAAATGCCCAAACTACTGCTGTGCAACATAAACGATGTTGGCCAAGATGTGGAGGAATCAGTCTAGACGTAGCAGCTGGAATACATCACACTCAGCACTGCATCAAATACAACATCCATAACTATAACAGCATTCAGAGCGTGGTTATCAGGCTGTCGATCTCTTCCTCCAACTCACTTGAACCCACCCCTCCCCACTGTTGGCTCATAAACCCAAGCCCACTTCAGTATAACTATGTGCCAGCTCAGCTCCTTTGAAAGGCACACATCATCAATATTACTTACTCCCCTTTGATGCGCTCCACTAAAATAATTCTACTTAGATCTGAGAAGCACTGTATTATTACTAGTTGAAGCCTCGAGGTCACGGTGTTTCTGTTGAGGCCAAAAAGTAACAGTCTCTCATGTTACTCCAGATCTCCCAAAATTCATGCTTGAGGATTTACAGAATTAGACAGAGATAGATAGATACTTTATTAATCCGGAGGGAAATTCAAGTATTCAGGAGCTTACATGAAACATACAAGCAACACAAGATCCAGGTGAGTAGCATTAAGAGTTAGTATGTAATCTGAAAGAAAGCCTTTGCAAAGTGGGAATTAAAATTCAATATACAATATTTACACATTTTCAGGGCATCTTGTCTTTAAATTGATAAGTGAAGCGAGTAAAGTGACTTGACAGGTAGCAGGAAAAACAATATTGAACTATCTATGGTGCATTGATCCTAGGGTTGGGTATTGAAATTCGGTTCCAAGTAGGAACCGAATTAAATTTATTGAGTACCGGGTACCCATAAAAAAATTATAATTTCGGTTCCACTTATCGGTTCATGGGCTCATTTTACACAACGGCTGCGTATGGACTTTAGATATCTGCCAGGACCTGTCTGTTACGTAGCTAACACGTCACGTGATGACGCATGGCAAAATTAAATCAAATCAAATCAAAGTTTATTCATAAAACACTTTTCAACCCCATCAAAGAAGACCAAAGTGCTTTCCAACATTGGCATAATTAAACAATACAGTACAGTTCAGTTAGTAAAATAAATCAATAAAACCATAGTGCAGCATTATAAGAACAAATAAATCCATAGCATTAAACAACAAGACATTTTAAGACAACATAAAACTACACAGAGTTACGTATTAAAGGCACATCTGAATAAGTGAGTCTTTAAATTAGCTTTCCTTAGCAACAGGATATGGACCGGGGAAAGCAGTCGAAAGTGTGGCTTCATTTTAGTAGAGAGACTGGCAAATGTGGAAAATGCAACACGTGTGGGAAATTAAAAAGCTGCAAGTTGCACTTGTTAAATATACATTTGGCTTCCTGTTTTTTGTTTTTGGAATCGAACTAAGGAATCATTAGGAACCGGAATCGATTAGCAGAACCGAAATGGGAATCGGATTCATAAAAATCCAAAAGACACCCATCTCTAATTGGTCCTAGTGCATTGTTTAACATGCACCTTCATGCACTCAAAAATTCACTGATTGCCTCCAGTTTGATGACAAACTGAAAGAAAAACAACAAACTATCTAAGAACTCCAAAAACAGCTTTAGTGGTTCTCACCATCAGGTCTCTTAAACTGGATCCAAAATGCAATTGGCAATCTGAACCCACCCCTGAGCACTGGCAAAGAGAGAAAGTGAAAGAAAAAGGTTAAAAGAATTAGAGACATGAAGAGTAGAAATGCGGTGGTAGAAATACAAACAGAAAATCTTGTGAGAAGACTGGTTCTCAAAGAGAGGAAGAAAAAAACGAATGCATGGCGAGGGAAGAAATCCATCCTCTGAAACTGTGTTGTGAGGCAGATATTTTTCTTTGAAATGAGTTAAGATGAGAATAGTGATTAGGGATACACACAAGTCTTTTAACAGCTGTTCTCTCCTTGCAGAAAGCAAGTGTGTACAGCAGCCTAACCTTCAGGTGCTATTCTTACAGTGACTCTAATCGACAGCTGCATACTATATTTAGCTCATTTAAGACTTTCCTGGAGATGCAGCCATTGAGCGCCAACTCTGAGCACCCTTCTCTTAGAAACAAAATACTCCTGAAAAAAAACTGCCATGTCCTTGACAGAGATTTGCATTTACTCATCATTTGCAAGTGAATTTATTGGCTCCATTATGCATTTATGTGGAGTCGAATCGTGCGGAAAACATCCACTTTTGTTTTTTTTTTTGTCAAATAGCATTTATAACTTTTATATCCTGTTTATTGTCCTCTGTGCAGAGATAATGGAAAACATTTATTATGTCTAATTTCCCACAGATGCAAAGAAATAATAAACTGGGGAGATCCCGTATGAATAAATACTGAGACTCCTCTTAATCTTCAGCGTGCAGCTTACATCAGTTTCCCATAAGCAACGGCACTGCTGTAGCCAGACCTTCGACTTGACACTCTGTGCCGTGTTGATTAATTCTAATTTTAAGACAATGATGAGCCTTCCACCAAATCAATGTGTCAGTGTTAATTGGAGTTTCTTGGCTTTCGTGTTAATTTGCCCCCTCCGGCTCTAATTGGGTGCTGACAGGCAATGTGTCTCTGCAGCTCAGATACCCGGCTGATATTGGCTTGCCGTTGGTTGGAAGTTGTTCACAAGGCGGGCGACAGTCAAGGTAAATTTTCACATCTTGCTATTGTTGAAAAATGCAAAACAATCCAATTACGCTGGCTGTGCTTCCTGTTCTCAGGCTGACGTGAAGCCAGGGTTTTTTATTTCATTTTTATTTTTCTGAATCCACCGTTAAAGCTGCACATCAGGCCACGTCTCACTGTATGATGATGATGAGTTGAAATGTACTGTTCAATAAGAACATTACACGTGTGTCTGACAGTTGTAAAATAGCATAAAAACAACTTGTTTGCAAATAAATTATGTTCCCATATAAAACTAACATTACTAGAATACTGTGATAATCATGTTTAGGAAATGATTCATTTAACAAAAGGGCTCAGTTTGAATAAAAAGATGCAATATTGCGATACACAGCATACATTATAAAAAATAACTCTAGATATGACATTATTCATATTTATAGATGTAGAATTTCTAGGTCTCTACATTCAAGTTGTTAATTGTTCGGCAACCTGTGCACTCTACAGGAAAGAGGTAGGACCAGTGGCGTACATATGGACGGTGCAACTGGTGCAGCTGCACCGGGGCCCAGACGGTGTCAGGGGCCCATGAAGGAAGAAAAAAAAAACAACAACAAAAAAAGCAGCTGTCCAGAACTGCCACAGGCCCCGTTACTGTGAAGGGAATAGCTTGGGGCGGGTCGGTAAGGTAACGCTGAGTGGCTGGTATGGGAGGAGGAAAACATAATTCATCCAATCATGTTCATACCTGTCAGTCATAATGAGTCGCGATGGCATGAGGTGAGTGGATTGTAATTGTAAAAAAAAGTGAATGAAAACTGACGGGAAAACGTAGCATCATATTTAGCGTTAGCCTAGCCTCACTTGAGTGGTTGTGCGCGCGCGCGCGTGTGTGTGTGTGTAGTGTGCACGAGGTGCGCTTGTGTTTCAGGTGGGAGTGGGGGCACAAAAAAATATTTGCACCGCTGCCTATACTCATTATGTTACGCTAGTGGGTAGGTATTAAAGTATTAAACTTGTAAATTTTAGAAGGAAAAATATTAAAATATCTGTGTAACTCAACCTCAGTTCAAACCTTGAACCTCAACTCAATTATCGTACCAGCAAGGATAATATCTCTCTCTCCCTTTTCACAGTTCTCACTGAGCATCACTTTCTTTTCTTTTTTTTATTGGTTACACAAAATCTTCAGGTCAAAGCTAAAGGTTAAATCTCATTGTTGCAATATTTGTCTGCAGTTTAATGGATAATTCTGGTTTACTTCAACATGGCGTCTAAGGCTGTTTCAGACGGATGATTTCTGTGTTTACCTTTTTTTTTTTTTCAGAAAGCCATAGGGAGATGATGCTTGTAACGCTACATACTGTATATATACTGTTTGGTGCATCTCCTCATTCTCTGAAATCTCTTCAACAGACGTGAAAAGTGCAAATTCAGCACAAACCTGAAATTCATAGAAAATACTTTAGGTTGTAATAAAGTGGAATAATCTTTTAATACTGGAAAATGAATTTAAAGCTGTAAACTTTGTCCCATTGTAGGTGTCTGGTTATACAGTACAGTTACTGAGAGTTGATCCACACCTGCCAACTGATCAGAAATGAAATGACCTGGGTCCAGCTGCTCTCTATTGTCTTCTTTCTTCTTAGATTTATTGTTGTGTACCCAATGAGTATATTGTACAGTTGGCAACAAACAGGTAACGTCACTGCCTCTGCAATCCCACCCATGATAATGAAAAGGAGTTGTGTTACCAGCTGGCTGACCAAATGTCGGGTAGTACTCTCTCCACAAGAACACAGGGTCCCCTCACTACACTTATTCTTTATCATGGTAATCAGCAGTTATATTTGTTCATTATCACTGCTCATCAAAATGTGCATTTGTGTGTTTATGTCACATACACATTTGACACACTGTGTTCAGGAGCTGTCCCCTCACCACCCTCGTCTTCTGGTCTCTGAAAGGATATTTTCTTCGAATCCAAAAGTTGAGTTGACAGTGGCAGATACCCCTTCGATATGCCTGAGTATTGTTGGTGTTTCGTGTGTGTTTAACTGACCAAGCTCTGCACTGGAAAAAAAAAAAGTGTGTGTGGGACATACTGTGTCCCTCCGGCTTGCATTGCACTGCACCAACACCAGACCTGTGTCACCAGGGTTTTCCACCACCTTCTGGCTCGCAACAAGAAAAGCTGGGGAGTTGGAGTTATCTTGCTGGACTTTATGTGTAGTGACAGTCAGTCAGGATGGACTGGGGCATTGCCACACTGCACATTGTCCTGAGCACAGTAGTTTGCTTTGCAGCCCAACCGGCTCCATTGCTGCCCGTCACCCCCACTTCCTGTTTTTGGCCCCAGGGGTAGTTGCTAGACTTTCTGTTTGGAATATGATGCAAGTGTTGAAAGCTTCACTGGAAATTTGAGTCATTGTTAGAGCCTTGTTGAAGCCAATAATGTAATAACAGTCGATAACGTAATAACAGCCGATAATAAATTTGCCCTCTTTAAAATGTAATACGCCAAAAACATAATAACTGGCCAATAATATAATAAAAGTCCTGAACCGATAACGTAATAATTTTTGGCCAGTAACGTTACATTACTAGCCAAAAATTATTACGTTATATATATATATATTTTTTTTTTAACCAGGCCAATAAGCAGCCAATAACGTATTAGCTGCTTATTACGTTATTGGCCTGGTAAAAGAAAAAAAAACTTTGCAGATGTCATAACTGAGCCAATAACGTAATAAATCATTACGTTATTGGCTCACAGTTAATACGTTATCAGTTCAGGACTTTTATTACGTTATTGGCCAGTTATTACGTTATTGGTCTATTACATTTCAAAAAGGGCAAATTTATTGCGTTATCGGCT
>OOFC01042759.1:0-16476 GCA_900323345.1 Pseudochromis fuscus
ATCCCTGTCAATGACCCCAGACAGGGACCCCAGGGATAAAATCTCCTGAAAAGTGATGCTTAAACTGTCCAGTACAAGCATACACGTGTGTGTGCGTGTGCGTGTGTGTGTGTGTGTGTGTGTGTGTGTGTGTGTGTGTGTGTGTGTGTGTGTCATTCCAAAGCAGCATTGAAGACACATTGTGCTCCTAAAAGAGTTAAGAGTGAACCAGCATCCTTGGTTGCGCTCTTACTTTGAAATCCCAGTGGGAAATGCATACCTGGATCGCATAAACCAAGACAGCGCGGTTGATGCAAGTTATATGATTTCCATCTGCACACACAGTTTCATACAAGCAACTTTAGCTCTTTACACCTACTAAGAGCTCACAGGTGGTGCTGACAGCTAATTTTCGAGGGTTAGTCTTCATGAATCACTTGCACACTTTTCCAGGAAAGTGTACCAGCTGAAGTGACCTCAATTTACCTGACATCCGAGCCGTGCACTGCAAACTTAATCCAGCACTTTGTTTAGCCTCCTGCTCCCTCTCTTCAGTCACAATCTTGATCCACTCTACTGCTTTTTTTTTGTTCTGTCCACACTTTGCTGAATAGTAGGATGAATACAAGCGGGGCGTAAAAGTCACGCACAGTGGCTGACTTAATTTTGTCGAGCTCTGCTTTTAGTCTAATTTCAACTTTACAGCAAAGGTTTCTGGCTTTCTCTGCTGAATCACTTGTATTTTTCAGGGGGATGAAATTGTGAACAAGACATTGGAGAAGCAGAGCTGAGTGCTAAGATGACAGCAGATGGATGGACAGATTGTGATTGATGTGGAGAGAAGATGCTCTGCTGGTCAACTGTTAAACACCACAGCTGAAACCCAGCGGTTTGTTTTTTTTTTTTTCTCCATCATCTGGTCTTATTTTTTAAATACAAACTTTTTCTTTTTATTACCTCTGCAAGTCTCTAAGGTCATCCCGCTGCAAACGATGCACGCTTCACAGTTTCCCTTTCATCCATTTCCAATTAAGATAATCTTGAAACGGTTTTCTCCTCGTGCATTTCGTCGTTGCCGTGCGCTCTTTCTGCTAAAATGATCCAATTTTATTAAGATAATTTATGATTCATCTTATCTTGTTTATTTTTTCATTTAACGCAATTGAAGAGAAACTGAGGTTAAAGCGTTTTTTTATCTAATTATTATTTCCAACCTGAATAAAACTCTTGATTGCTTTTATAAAAATTAATCTAATGTGTAATTTTGAATAAATCAGATACATAGTGATGTATTGTGTTATATATTTTGTGTATTATTGTGTGATACAACAATATTGGAAAGTCTTATATTAACCACATCCATGCATTTAGTTATAGTTCATCGATTACGTGAAGAGGTAGCTCAGCGCTGTAAGCCGCTCTGTAGCTGTTCTCAGGATATGTGAACATGTGAATGAAGTTGTGTACATTGGTGCCTGGGGTCAGTTAAATTGATTTACAATCCCTCCCTTACAATTGCTATTGCAATTAACCATTGATCTCCACACTGCCTTGTGTTTCTCACTGTTCGAGACCCACTGTGGGAAACTTCTGAGCATGTGCAGTGACTACAATGCAGCCTGTAACAGCACCACAAAGATGCATTGTTAGCTCCCAGGGTCCACTATGCTTTAGCTCACTTCAGCCATCTGCACCACTTTCTTTCTCTGTCTCACGGTCACAGAAATCTATTGGCTTGGGAAGGGGAACACAGTGGCAGCTATTAATTATGTTTGCTGCGAGCTGCCAATGCAGATTGTGTGTGTGTGTGTGAATGTGCACGTGTGGATTTACCTGATTTAAGACGCGTTACAGGTAGACACCTACGCATAAACACTCCAATCGACCAGGTATTGGTCAGATGGAGAGCCAATCACCATCTGTGTGCTGCATGATGAGAAGGCTTCCCTCACACTGAGAGGGAGAGGGGGAATGATTAAAAGGTTGGGGAGTGTTTGTGGGTGATGGGGATGAAGATGACGGTGTGTATGTTTGTGTGGATGTGATAGAAAAGAGTGAAACAGCACAGGAGCAGATAATCCCACAGAGAGACGTCCATGGAAAAAGATTGTACATATCACATCCCTCCCATGAATGATTTGCAACACGACCACAGACTTGGTTTTCATCTTGCAACAATGGCCACATTTTCACACGGCTGTTGATTTCTCCATCAAGTATTGGTGTTAGTGATTTGCAGGTCTCCCCTCAGGCTATACTGAGCAAACTGTAGGAGAAGGAGAGGCTTGGCTTTGCAATTCAGTTCTAGTATTTTATGCAGAAACAGGCATTTTGCATGCAGAAAATCGCTTGGTGAAAAATGGTCTCCCCAGATCTAACAATGTAGTTAAACTTCTGAGTCTAGACTTCGTAGATTTAGTAATCATTGAAACACACGTTTGACAAAAATGAACGATTGCACATGCCTACACGGTGAGGCAGGATTAATCCAGAACACACACCAACGCAGGTATATTTCCTCTGACAGGCTACAACTCGAGTTCATTTTCATGTTTGATTAATGTAGCAATTAATCATTTAGCGGACAGAACGTCTAAAAAAAACTCAGTGATAGTTATTTGTTCGTGCAACGGTTAAAAAACTATGCAGTTTATCAAAATTTTCTTTGTCGTCTGATGATAATGCAGTAATTGATCACCATAAGTCCATAAGTTAAAACACGGAGGTAAAGATTTTTCAGGTGAATAAATCATCTGCTCTGTAAAATGCACTGACTGTATATAGAATAGATGAAGCTAATGTGACGTCACCATTGGTTTGTGGACTTGCAGTCAGGAGTTGGAGCCAGAAGTGACCATATTTGGATGTGATGGGAGGAGTGAGCAGGGAGGTCTGAGCATTGGACCTTAGGACACTGTCCAACGTGTATGAGACTCAAGTTCAGGCATAGGAGACCATTAAACAAACTAACCACGCCCCCTAAGTGTTGACATCAGAATGACTGATGAAGTATTTCATGAAGTCGACTGGGCCTCTTTTTCAAGCCCCAGTTCCTTCATGCATTTCTATATACAGTGCAGTCCACATGGTAAAATGTCACAAAAGTAAAAGTCTAAGATGACATAAAAAAGACACAATCATAATCACATCTAAGTATTTCTAGCTATTCATTTTTACTTGAATGATCATTGATTAGCACAATTTATTAATTTTCTGTTGATTGAGCTTCAAAAAAACCATTAAATCTAATCACTCTGATTCTTAAGTATTGGATTTTCTTTGTATCTAACGCTGTCTCTCTGTGTTTGAATCTTAACTAGTGTTGAGTGTCGCTCACTATGACCTTCAAAGCTCCTCATGCATGAGCAGTGCAGTGTATACCTCTGGTGATGCCGCCAGCCACACTCGTTTTACATGTCCAGTAGTGCGTGATATATTGGAAATAGAAACCCTCCTTTAACCAAGTGTCATCGCACTGTTCAGAGCCCGTCAGCATCTGCCCTGCTGAAGTTTCTTTGAGCTGAACCCCCTTCACACTCAAGGCTGTGGCTTGAGCGCAGAGAGCTTCCCAAGAGGGAGCAATAAACTATCATGTAGTTATCACATTACTGAGGCTGTGATTCTGAGTTAACCTTGTACAGCGCGGATTTAGCAGCACGGCTGCACGTGTCAGCACTCAGACCTTTTAGATTTATCTCCCGGATTATATTACATCCACTTATATTAAATGAATGTGTTTGTACAAATACATGTTCTGTTGCTTTATGGGGCTTGCGGACGGCTTTCTTATGCCCTCAACTGTCTCAGCAAACATCTGCTCCACCCAAATGTCCTTGAACCAGAAACCGAATCCCTACCAGCTGCTGTCCAGTCGCTCAGCTCGGCCTCTGACGTCCCAGAAGACGGATGAACTAAAACAAAGGAATCAATCGGTATGAAGGTGCACGGACCTCACCGAGCTGTTTAAGATCAGACACTGAATCTTATTGCATTACTACGTGCAGCAGTGAACCAGGCAGCCACCACACACACACACACACACACACACACACGGAGTACCACTATGTCTTTGATGATATCATTAGACAAAGTCTCATCCATTCTCCAGTGTTAAGACACCTCAGATGGAGCTTTATTAAATAGCAGAGCACGTTCTCAGCTCCTTTGGTCTCCCCTACAGTACAAGAATGAAAATGTCATTCACATAATCAAGCTTTTGGGAATATTTTTTTTGTGTGTTTATGTGTGCATATTTACCATGTGCTGTGGGTCTAAACAAGAGGTTATTGTCATGAGACCATTTGTCGATCACTGATGGGAAATTCCTCTATTTTCCTGGTTGTTTTTCTTCTTTCTTTCCGACCTTCTCTCTCCTGCTAAACACAAAACCAGCCCCCACATTAGTGATAAACAAAATGCTTCTGTCGCTTGAGAAAAAAGCAGCTGTTCTTCTTCTTGACTCAGCCTGCATGCAGTGTCCAACCCTCCCAGTTGTCTGCAGTCGTGAATGCATATTTATGTGTATGTGTGCAGGTAGGGGCGGGGTGTTTAAACAAATGTTTCATTATGAAGGAAATATGCAGCATATTGGGAGAGGAATGTGGTGTAATTTGATAAGCGCATCCAACTGCATGCCAAGCCACATTCAAAGACGTAAGGGAGTGCAGGGAAGGAACAATGTGAATGTGTGCGGAGCTCTGTAGTAACAACGACCAGTTGCCCCGGGCAACCGAAATCACCGCTGTCAACCATCCTCTTTGGCCGGGTTGGCACTGTTGACAACCAATTTTCTCCTACAGAAGAATGTATACTTTGCCTTTTGTGTGCAGGCTTTGTCCTTTGTGTGGAAACGTTGATAAGGACACAACACTTAGAAGTGAAGCTATAACATCAGCCTCAGGATCAGGAAGGTGGCTCTGACTCCATGACCGTCCTCCATGTTTTGTTTTGTTTTTTTTCCTGTGATGTTAATAAAGCAACTTATATTTTAGCATTTCAAAAGCTGCAGCTTCCATTCACGTACATAATATATGTGATGTGTGCTCATTTCTGTAATATTTCTCTATCCTATCTTATCAAACTTTTTAGCTGTAATATCTGAGTCTCCACGCTCAAGTTTATTTGTTAAATTAATCACACTCATGAACTGGGATTATTAGAAGTGGTGCATGATAAAAGCAGAAACAGAAATGCTAATCAATATTGTTATTGTTTTATTTTTTACTACCACTGTCTACCACACATAATACTATGCCAAGTTGTGTGACTTTGTAGTGATCGTGTTTTTTCAAATTTCTATAGGCTTCTGGCAAACACTTCAAACTGTTGCAGGGTGTGAAACTATGAAGAGCTGAGAGCTCCTTCATCTCAGCCAACTCATTTGCTGCATCTTGAATTAAACTACAAGGGGGCACAAACCTGCAACAAGGCATAATCCAGCTTTACTGATGATGATGATCAAAATGTAGTAGTTTGTTCCTTCAGTGATGCACCCTATCGCTCAAAAATCTCAGATGATGTCTATTCAGTAGGTTTTTTTCCATAATATTACAAACAAACCAGTGTGGGCGAAAATATGACTTTCCCCTATTGTATTAAATTTTAAAAATGCAGGTCATGTGCAGCTGCTGATTGCGTAACACACAGAAATCTGTTCTGATATTTACTGTTCTCAGTATCATTTTCCCATGATTAAAATATGGGGCGTTGTTATTGCAGCGAATCGTTAATATTCCATCATAAACACATTAAATACGGTAACTGCTCTGCCAAATTTGGGAAAGCATAGCTCCAGCCTGCCAATCGTTTATTAAACTTCCTGTTGGACCCTGGTGGATCTCTGAGATGTATCTGTGAGTGTGTACTGACACTCACTTCATTTTATTGGCATATATAAAGAAGGATGCGCTGGTTCACACAGTATGATGATACTGCCTGGCTCTGATTGCGAGTGTTAACGCATACGTGGGAATCTGCATACTGTAAACGCTTGCTAGTGTGTGTGTGTGTGTGTGGTAGGTGCAGCCACTCGTGTGTTCACGCGCACAGCTGTTATATAGTGGAGCTGCAGCGGTGTGGGTCAGGATGGGCTAAGCGTTGCAAAGAGAGGAAATGAAGACAAATGAACAGAGATGAGCTAAACACTCTTCTAGTCAGCTCCATATTACTTATCACTCCCCCTCCTCCTCCTCCTCCTCCTCCTCCTCCTTTTCCTGCCTCTTCTTTCTCCCCTCTCTCTCTCTCTCTCTCTCCCCCTCTCTGCCCTTGCCTCCCTCTCCCTGAGAAAATATTACAAAGCCACACAGAAAGACTCCCGGCACGGTAATGAAAAGCGCAAAAGCGTGGCACTTTTTGTGCTACTTTCGCGTCACTGGCAATTAATTCCACAGCGGTGCCTGGCGGGGGCCCGTGGTGCTATAATACCAACGCTAAAGCCAGCAGTGCATGGACGCCGCCTATAAATTTGAATCTGCGTCGGGCACTTTTTCCCTCTCCATCCCTTACATCTACCTGTTCCATCCTACTCTGTGTGTGTGTGTGTGTGTGTGTGTGTGTGTGTGTGTGTATACATTAAGCGAGCTTATGGCCTCGGAGAAAAAGTTCAGGTTGATGGATAGACACTCGACACCGCACTTTGATTTTCTGAAAATAACACAATCATATGCTACATTCACCTTTCAGGGCTATTAGCAGAGGGAGACTGGGATATAAGGATGGAGAAGTGTGTGTGTGAGGGTGTGTTTTGTCAGTGTGTGTGTGTGGGACAGCGAATGGCGACAGGATACAGATTCTGATAGACTCTTTAGTTTCTTTTTGGGCTGTTGCACAAGTAGCAAGTCAACCAAGAGGAGGAGGTCACTCTGTACAATGACATCACTCTCCCATTTTTTTTTCAAATTTTGCTTCGGGTTGATAAAGAGGGACGCCAGAGGAAAAAGAAAAGGGAGGAAAGAGAAAAAGAAAATGAAGTGATTTGTGGCCTTATCGATCGACAGGTCAGGGTTATTGATCAGAGAGTGGCGAGAGAGCTGGGGAGACGGGAGGAGGGGAGGGCAGTGATGTAGTCTTAATCTGGGCAGCAAAGCAACAAGAGGGGGGGTAACCCTATAAATGGCTAGAAGGCCCTTGGGGTTCATTATGGATGGGTGCAAAACTAGGGCACCCATGGCTCTGCCGACCCAGAAGTCTCCCTGCTTTCATCAGCTCCTCCTGATAGCGAGAAGCTCTGCGCTCGATATTTCCTGCAGGAGCTTTTCAGCTGGGAACATCAATATTAATCTATTTTCTTTAGGGGGATGATAATGCCCTTCACCTCCTGCTTCTCAAATTCACTTTTAATGGAGAAATCAAGAAGGATCCCCTCGTTCTGTTTTCACTGTTTCCATATGGTGGCACTAAAACCGACTGGCAAAAGGCTAGTTGGCTCCACTTCCTACTTTAATCACAATTCCCCACACTTTTGCCTTCAGAATTGTTTTTTTTCTTCTCCAACTATCCTGAATTCCTTCCAGTGACAATGGCAATGAGTCTATGGGCACCTCGTTGTGATTAGGCATAGCAATGAGGAGCATATGGAGGAGGCCGCCTCCCTTTTATCCAGTGCAGACCAGCTCAGCACTTGAGAGCTGCCGCTTCCTGGCTCGCCTTCCAAGCTCTCCCCAGGTTGTCTGTGAGTCTCATCCTGCTGCCATCTGCCACTGACTTGGGCTCCCTCCAGAAATTCTGGAAAAAAAAAAAAAAAAAAAAATGGAGCGCCCTCTCCTCTACGTAGTGGGAGCCAACATGGAGGCCCAGTTTCCTCTCCAGATCTGTGCTTTAAAGGAAACTGCCGGTGGCTTGAGTTCCCTCTGGCAGGAGCCGCCAGGAACGTGTGGGAAAAACCAGTGGAGTGATTTGACGGTTCAAAGAAGTCACTTGAAGTGGTCACATGTTCAAACTATTAAATGCCAAATCCTTCAAGCAGCACTCAGCAAGTATTATTAGGTCATGTTCTGCTGCAAAAAGAACATTGCAGTGTCTTGTATGTAAGAAAAAAACAGGCTCCGTCATATTTCCTGTTTGTATTCGCTGCGTCTTATGAAACTGTGATCACAAAAATACCCAAGTTGTTTTAAAATATACCAGATTTTGGTGCATTTGAAATGAAAAACATAATTTCCCACTTATTACCGGTGCAGGTGTTGGAGAAATTCAGGGAATCAGGCACTAATCCGCCATGCAAGCAATATCTGAAAGCAACCCTGAATATGATTTTCAAGTAGCGGCTTGTCCTCATAGCACATAAATGAGAGCAGAGTGTCGCTCCCGTGGCTCTCTTTTGCTGCATTAACTGTTTGGAGGACATCAAGTGTGGTCATCAATGGCTTGTTTGTTTTCGAAAGCTTTTCAATGCATTTTAGTAACTTTTTTTTTTTTATTATTACATATTATGTGTGCATGAAATATGCTCATCAGACCTCTGGGTTGCTGACAGACCTAAATATGTCAGAATATGTAACACAATCTGTTATTACTGCCTTAACTGTGCCAGAGAGATGCATTCTGGGTAACAGCAGGCGATATAATAAGGTAGTGTTGCTCAACAGAAGATGTGATATATAAAAATACAGGCTGATATTAGACGATTTCACAAAACTAAAGGAAACACAAAAAAGAAAAGCCAGTGTAATGTTGTATTGTTTAAAAACTGACATTAGACAGAAAGCTTATTAGTAGAAATACTTGGAGTACTGATTTGTAGTTCAAGTGTAATTTCCTAATTGACTAAAACGTGGAGATGAAACTCACTCAGTGTACGTTCATATGTTTGATTTCGTCAGTATTGTTTGTAGGCATATACAGTGCTAGCAGTGTCAGCTATAGATGCAGCTGTGATTGCTAACACCCACGTACAGGCCGGCTGGCTGGAAAAAGTCTGGATACTTCTGCTTTTTATACGCACAGAAAACAAAGAATCCACAACTGTACAACTCAGTCCGAGCTGTTATGAAGTGTTTTGCTGTGAGGAAGCACAGCCCACTGCTTGTCTCAGGCAGCCTGACATAATTATAGAGCATGAAGTCAGGCACAGTACTCCACAGTGTCTCCACAGACTCTCTGTTTTGGCAAATCTGTATTCGTCTCTCATCGAGGCCAGATCCTAGGTGAAATCAACTATCTGATCTTGTAAATCATTAAAAACTTGCTAACCCTCGGCTAATTTCGGCTAATGACCTTTGGGCTTTGGCGATGAGGTGGTTGCAAGTTGTCACAGGCGGCCCAGTTTTTTTTTTTCTTTTCTTTTTTTCTGTTTTCTCGAGGAAACTGAAGTGGTGTGTTGTGCAAATGAGGCAGAGAAAATGTTTCTGAAACCCCATGCTGTGGTGAGCGGTGACAGAAAAGGCAAGTTTTTACCCTCTCCTCCTCCTCCTCATATCCACCGACTCTCCTTTTTAATGTATGAAGGGAGAGGAAATGCAACGCTGATGAAACATTTGATGTCGGTGATGAGCGATGGAGTGAAAGCGAGTGGATGTGTGTGAGCAGGAGAGAAGAAGGCAGGCGTGGAGAAGGTGAGGTGGATGCTAGCTTCCGGTGCTTTGTGTGTTTGCGGGGCATCGTTATGTGCGTCAGCATGTGCGTGTCTTTGCATCCTTTTTCTGCATGTCCGCGTGGACGTTCATTGTGAGAAAATGAATCGTCCCTCAAAACTCCCACACAATGCCTACTTGCAATTAGCTGGCGTAAAAATACCTCTCGCTGTGTGTGTTTGTGTATCTGCGTGTAGTATGAAAACCAAGTCTGACAGTCTATCGCAGGTCTGTGGAAGGTGACTGGGAGCTCAGAAGACGAGCTCAGAGATGGTGAACAAAAGAGGTCTCCTCTCCTCATAATACTGGCTTAGCTGAATAATTGAATTCCAGAGTGCGCTGGCAGCCATGCTGGTTTTCTTCATGTATATTGCAGACTAGCTGTAATCTGTTCTCTGGGAGCATCTCTGTCTGCCTGCTGCTGAGTTTGTGGAGGAGATGTGAGGTGACAGAATAGGGCTCTGTCACCAATGCCTCCATTATTGATAAGATAGGAGGAGGGAAGCTCGCAGAGAGAGCTGGAAAAACTGGAACGCTGTGAAGCTGAGAAAGTTTGTTCATGCCAACACACAGATTGTTTTCCATTCCCCATGTGGCTCATTAAGAAGTGCAAGTTCCTGCGGCTGATGGGCTGCAGGGTTGCATTTCCCCGTAAAGCACACTTTGGGTTGAACAAAGCGCTGTTGAAGCAGGCAGGGATTACAGGTCGCTGTTAAGTGGAGAATGAAAAGTTAATTTCTCTGCCCGTCCACACAAGAGTTTGGTTGAGCCTCTTCAGCTGCAGTGAATCAGTTTTCTCTTTTCAGTGAGTCTAGTTTGTTACCTCTGGTGTCCGTCGCTGTGTCGAACGCCTTTACTATTTAATTCTCATTAGTCCGCTCTGTCTGCTTCAGTCCCTGTTTCCTCTCACTGCTCATGTCTCTGCCTGATCAAGACAAATAACCAAATGTTTTTCCTCATATACGCTTCATGTATTTGTCTCCCATAACAAGCGTGATTAGGCAGATGTTCGAAGCTGTCAAGAGCTGTCATATTCCAGGCCTGATTTATGGAGACGCAGCACCTGCTTTATCCCGAGATGTAAGAGAAGCACGAATAAAAGAGAAAAAGGTGTAAAAGAGTGATCATTCTGAACAAATATGGCTCCTGGCTATTTGGGAACGTTGATGCTAATGATTGTGGAGATATTTCAGTACCTGCATTGTGTTTGTTGTCGTCTGTATGACCAAAAACGTGGTCAGCTGTTGTGCTTACTGCCACAGTGAACCATATCTAATCATTAATCGTTATTGAGGCCTTTATTGATCACATGCTTGATGAATCAGAACACAGTCTTCCTGGCTAAATCTACAGATTACCAATGAATGGCAGTGTGCGCGGCCCATATCAAACAGCCTCTGTTTTAGGGCCGGATGGCGGGCTGATTGTGCTTCCACACAACACACACAGCTCTGGGGTTGGTTTTGAAACATATTTCGAAAGCTTTCTCAACAAGGTCTCCGTCTAATTGCTTTGGCAATCACTGGGTTCTCATATGGCCAAACAAACCGAACAAAACAGAGAACTGCTCCAGGGTTTGAAATAACTTCTCACACCCAAGTAGGTGTGAAAAATGCATTTGCTGTATGGTTCGAATGCCAAAAAATGGAAACAAAATGTAGAGGAGGTGCCAGTGCATGCAAAGTTAATGAAAGGACGGAAATGTGAGAGATGGATCCTGCTGTGATCTAAAAAAAGGTTCCTGATGTCAGGAGGTTTTTCAGCTCAAGAGCAATTATATGGACATTTTTACCTCTACCAAGGTACATTACAGAAACACTTGTGAATGGACTGCTATTTTTATTTTGCACAAGAGATAGTTATTAACCAAGGGACAAATGATTACATTTGGCACAAGATCAGAGGATGAAATCCTGTGTGAAAAAAATCCTGAAATCCCTGAAAATCCCTCTCTTACAATGGGCAAAGGTTTTAGATTTGTAACTTTGTGAAATGTTGAAGGATTTTGGTGAAAATCTACACACATTCAGGCTGATAACGTCTACAATCTAAGACAATTTGATGGAAATCCAATTTTATTTGGGATCAGTAGATCAAAAAGAGAAAAGTCAGTATAGATAGATAGATAGATAGATAGATAGATAGATAAGGTCTTAGCTTTGACACTATATTATTAAAATATGTCATTTGTGAGGTATAAAACACATATTCACCCCACATTTATTTCCCCCCAGTTCCTGTCACCAGGTGTAAAGCTGCAACATACTCACATGAAACAGAACTTTCCCCAAACTACAACAGATACAGACCCTTTGAATACACATTTGTGTGTGTGAGCTCACTGCAGCTTTCATATGGTTTGTTTATTTACACTTAATGCCAGTGGGACATCATTAAATTTTAAAAAAGTAACCATAGCCAAGGGAGCCTGGAAATAGCACCGACAAAATCTCAGAGCGGTAGCATCGGCAGTAGTTGAAGTGACTGAGCAACAAAGCCAGCAGGGGAAGATATGAGGATCCACAGGCTGTTTGATCAGTTTTTTAAACATGCAGATCTCCTCTAACAAGCGAAGCCGGCGTACATTCAAATTGTGACCTATTGATTTCATGCAGAGGTACAAATAAAAGGGAGGGGGGCAATGAAGGTAGCTAACTGTGTTGTTTTTGAAGCCAGAGGTACCAAGGTAAATTGGGAGTTTTTTGTTTTTCCTTTTGCTTGACTCTTCTACAAATGAAATAAAGTTTTTGCATCAATTGTGCCACAGTCTTCAACTTATTTCCAGCTGGTGGTGGCTGCTGGACCGAACAAAGGTCACGTGTAGGAAGTGTGAGGGATCTGAATTATAGTGATTTTCCATCCTGCCTCCAATATTTAACCTTCACCTTTCCTCACCTCTGTTTCTTCTCCCCGTGCGGTGCTTCTTCTTCTCCTCCTCCTCATCTCCCCATCTCCACTCAGTCTGTCTGCGGCTTTATCTCTCATTTTCTGGAAAAGATTGGGATTGTGCGGGTCCGAGGCCGTGAAGTTGGATAAATAAGTTCATCCTGCGTGTTAGCCAGGTCAGGGCTCAGGCGCTCGGCTGTTGGAGCGTGTGCATTGCATTCAGGAAGCACAGGGAGAGGGAAATCGATTGCTCTCTTTATGTGAGAGACGGAGAAAACACTGTACTTTAACAGCCCTCACACACATGCAAAGACACACACCTCAAACTCTCCATCTTCAAGCAGAGAAGCACACAGAGAAAATCCAGTAAATGAAACACTCTTTAGTTTCTTTTTTTCCTTCAATTTCTTCATTCTGCCGTTTCCCCGATAAGAAGAGTGCGGCTGAAAAAAGCAGGACAAGGGGAAAGTTGTTTTCTTCTGAGAGTCCTTTGAAAGAGTCTCCATTTGTTCCCTCCTTCACCCTTTGTCTTTTATTTTTATTTAACCAGTTTAAAGAAGCGGCCTCTCATATCGAGCTGGTAAGGTGGGGCGTTCCTTTGTGAGCAGGTGTTTTCTTTATTTCACGCTGGGTGTTGTATGATTGCAGCAGGATCAATAATTGACTGCATTGGTCCCCTGAGGACCACTAAGCAGAGATCAATAGAAGCCGTGTAGGGTTGATTTTTTTTTCTCCCCCCTCAGATATTTTACCAGGTGTAGCCACTGGCCACCATTGTGTTTCTGTCTTTATCTCTTCTGCAGTGACAAAGTGTATCACTTTTGGACTCTTCCTGTAAATAATCATATCGACGGGCGGTGAAGGGCAACTGTTAATCGATACGCCAGCGATCTATTGCTGTTGTTCAGACCTATGCAAAAACACTCATGGCCTCAGTGCTGCACATGGCCGTAGTAGGAGAATTAGATTTTCAAAATGAGGTTTTCAGCTCAGAGCATTGAATAGAGGCAAAGTGATGTGTAATCATCACAGTGAAAACTAAACATTCATTTTGAATAGGGCTTTAATATGAACTGTATGTGTGTGTATACAAACCACCTGTGTGCATGACGGAAAGTTTCCACCGCCAACCTGATGAGAGAAGCTGCCCTGTGTCGATTGCATCACTGGGTGTTGCCATAGCAACCTGTCCCCTCACCGCTAAGGTCTTGTGGCAGAGCTGCACTGATAGAGAAGCTAAAGCCCTCTTATAGAGAGAGGGAGAGGGAGACAGAGGGAAGGAGAGGACTGTCGAAAGCTGCCCGACCGAGGAGCACATCTGTATTACTTAGCGTCAGCTGAAAAGATAGGGTCCCTTTATTAGGAAGTAAGTGGAAGATGTCCCCCAGGAGTGCTAGAGCGTAATGAATTTAGAGTCATTCAACATTAATGCGATGTCGCTTCCATGCCACCGAGCTGTATCTCCCTCCATCAACTTCCCTTTCCGATTTCCTGACAGTCAGTAGGTCATTAGTCGATGTTGAAGCCACCGTGTACAGATTTAATCTGATCACGGTACAACTGGCTTCACCTGAACGGGTTACTCAACACGTTTTGTGCGTCCCCGCCCGGCCGCTCCGGTAATTCGTCCGCTATTCTTGTCACCCATGTAAAGTTCAGGACTGTTAATTATTCATGCACACCTTCCTCTTCCACCGCTCCGCCTGCCCTCTCCTCGTCTCCATTCCTCTCCGGCTGCAGCGCACTGGACTGATGTCAAATAATTCAGAAACGTGACAGGTATCCTCCGCCCCCCTGCAGAGACCAGCCTTCCTTCCCTAAAGTAGCCATTTTGAGTTTGTCAGGGCGATTCTGTCAGGCCTTATTGGGTTCGAACGTGTTCGTGCTCGCCTCGACAGACCATTTCTCCCTTTTTCACTTTGTTTGAGGTAAATGCAACAAGGCAGCAAAACAATGAAACTGATAGAGCATTTCATCACGAACACAGGCTCTGCGGACATTTTCTTCACAGAGTGGTAACAATCTCAGAGTAATGGGAACTTTCTCGTTTTGGGGCATATTTATTAAATCTGTGTCTCTCTGAATATGTGTCGAAAGCCAAGCAACTAACAGAAAATGTTGCACAGATAATATATTATATGATGAAATATATATCAGGCATCCTCCATGCCTGGGATGAAATGCTGTTTTTAAATCTAGAGTTGAATATAAAAGGCTCCACTGTCCTAAAACTAGGTCTGCGCTATGAATGCATGTATGATGTTTTGATCCACAAAAGAACTCACACGTGTGTCATCTCAGACCCACACTGGATCCTCAACTGGCACAAGAATGTGGAAAATTGCCACCAGAGTACGATGCCACACTTTCTCTCAACTCATAAACCATGACTTTTTCTTCACCGCGGCTTTAATCACAAGAGCGCTATCCTTTTCCTTTCATAACCAGCCGTGGCGCCGTGAGCATCCTTTAAGCTGCGACACGTGTCATATTTAATGGATGAGTCGTCAGAACACGGGATGACGTGGTACCTGGACAAGACGTTCGTCTCGACAAGCACAAACTGGACATGCTGCCTTTTATTCCCAATGGGATTTTCTTCCTCTGCCTCCAACAGGAAAAAAAAAAACCCAGCATGGAAGTGAAGCTTTTAACGCTGCAGGGCTGAAGGGAGATTACCTTACACACTTACATGGACCGTTGAGCATGCACACATACATATGCGCACACTCATTGCACTCAAAGAGATGTTTGTACAAAGAATTGAAAAGCTTACTTTTATACTGGAAATGGCATAAGCTTAAGTGGACTCGCACATTTTCACACACAAAAGCGCTCACCTTTACAGGCACTTAACAAGTGTTTACAACTCTGGAGGTATGTCGACCGAATCTGAAGGCTGGATCCAGGGTAGGCAGGTGCAAGATGTTGCATCATTTTATCTTTTTTTTTACTGTTGTTGTCTACAGTTTTATAATATCAAAAGCAAACAAGTGGTAGAACAAAATACATATTAACTTCTAATCTTTTTGGAGATGTTTTACATCAGTTCAGCCAACCACTGCATGTTAGGAAAAGCATTTAGCTTTTATAATTTCCCATATAATCCTAGTTTTCCTTCAGAAAAGGGTTTGTTGCTGACATCCATATAACATGCACTGAAAATCAGCACTATTTTCATCGCTAAAGAGAGAGATAACACTCTCCAAAGGTCAGACCGAGTGTTCCCAGTACAGTTTTTTCATTATAAGCTGTTTTATTTGGATACATCTGGAGTAACAAATTAGAGGAAAGCTTTTATTTTGAGTTGAGGCTAGCATATGTAAAGCCATGACTGGATAAAGTTCACAAAGTGGGCTAAAAAAAACCCCAGACATACTTGCTCGTTGTCTAAAGTAATAATGTAAAGGACAATCAGCACTTAGCAAATCAATGGCATCCAAAATAAAGGCTAATCCCGGTTTAAAATCCCTGCTCTTTATTGGGTCATTGGCATGGTTAAAAATGCAGGAGGCTTTAAGACTTTTGAACACAAGCCATCAACCAATGGGGGCAAAGCAAGCCCTGAGGAGGAACATCACCATGGCAACGGTTACAGGACACATATCGCCCTGAGAGCTAGAACAAAACTTTTGGCTGTGAACATTTATTGCAACACATAACGTGCGCGCAGCTAAAAAGTAGTGAGGTGCAATAACTTGTACCTTTGTAATATTCAGTTTGTGCTGGTTTTCATTTACAGGGTGTTTATTCAACTTTATTGTCTTTTTGAGGATGTTGTTTTTGGTGCTGTTCAACTGCATAGTTAAAAATGTTTCTGTCAGTGAGAGTAGATAAAAAGAAAAGGTTTCAAATACTTCAACTTTCAATCAGCTGGGGTGACAAAATATAGTGTAAAAACACAGAAATGGATTAACTTCCATAATTAAAATATAGTTTTTAGTTTTAATTTTACATTAAATCCTGTGTAAGTTGTGACTTTTTAATGTTTAAAAAAAGGATATATGCACATAAATCATGACTGGACATATTCAATGTGTTC
>OOFC01042761.1:0-23874 GCA_900323345.1 Pseudochromis fuscus
ATGCCTCCTGCCTTCCCTCCTCCCCTCCTTTGCCTTGCATTTCCTCTGACACTCAGTGGGCCATCCCAACACGGCAAATAACCCGGTCAGTACCGAGAAGTCAGTTCTCTGGCAACAGATTGACATCTCGACATTCAGGGGGAGAAACGGAAGGAGAGTCTCATGTGGGGACTGATGCAGAAAAAGTCTTGTGTTTCCGGTGATTTGAGGAGCGTGTGGCACAGCTTCTGCTAAATTAGGGAATATTGTAATTATTTCAATTTATTTCGATACACATTAGAAATGATCTTTTATTTAAAATATTACAATCTCAAATACTATTGGCTTAATTTAAAAAAAAGATAAATTCATTAACTGATATCATGTGTCGTATCCAAAAAGCAACAGTGATATGGATATTCGTCTCACCACTGGTTATTTATGTTGCAGCAAAGCAAGGATTACCACCGCACACTGTTGTCAGCTGTGAGCCTGTACAGTCAGTCAGTCTCCTGCCTGGACGCCATCATCTAACAAGCCAAGCAAGTCAACCGGAGGCGCAATGACCACTGCGTAAATGCGCACGGATTAGGAGATGCGCCCCAGACAAATTGGCAACGCTCGAAGGGAAAGAGAGAATAAAGAAAGAGGAAGAAGTGAGAAAGAGAGATGAAGAGAGGAAGGCGTCATTTTTTTTTTTTTTTGAGGTGTGCAGTGACCCTGAAAGGAGCTTGTTGGTTTCAGCACTGAATTAGAAGAGTCCTTACGAGGGCTCTTCAACCTCCTTTCTTACTGACCATCATTAAACTGCATGAACCTGAGTTCAAGCAGCCATTTCTGCACGCACCTACCTCACCGAAGTGTCAGTGAGCAAAACACTGTGTCCCTCCCAGCCTCAGAATTTGTTCAGGAGGTGACTCTGACCTCTGACCTTACTGTGTTGAGGGCAAAAGAAACAAAGACTTCTCTATTGAGGTCAGCAGACTTTATGATTGAATTTTACTGCGACAGTGATTTAACAGCTGAACAGTCATTTTAAAAGCATATAAAATTATGCTGAATGAATAAAATTATAAAACAATTTCCTCTCTGGAATACAAAAAATTTGAACTAATTACAGCACAATTAAAAAAAATAAAGAAGAAAGACAAAAAAACAATTTGTACAAAATGAATTAATAAAAATAACGAAGTGTATTTGGCAAAGCTTTGCTCTTTCTAACTACATGTAGTCACACCTGCAAATTTATTACAACCATGATAGATACTGGATTTTAGAAAGCAAGACAGAGACATGAGTTTGTTTCATAATGCAAAGTCGGTGCTGTTTTTTTTTTTATGGAATAAACTCCATAACTCAGACTAATTCACAATCAAACAAGGAAGCAAACTGTGGATAACACTGAAATGGTGCAGGCAATCTCTCAGCACACACACACACACACACACACACACACACACACGCACGCACAAACTCTGTTATGTTTTCAATTTGGGTTGAAATGTAGACATTTTCCCTTGGTTGCATAACTGCCATCCGTATCGCCCCTCCCTTCAATTAAATGCTATTTCTCCCAAACAAAATGTCAGAATCATTCCACACAGGGTAGTTCAACAGTGATTTGTTCTGAAAGCTATGTGTCTTTCTCTGAGATGGTGTGTGCATTTGTATGTGTACGTGTGTGTGTGTGTGTGTGTGTGTGTGTGTGTGTGTGTGTGTATGTCTATGTCTGTTTGTGTGTCCTGACCTCAATTCTAACTGGGTTCACAAAGGGACGGAAAAAAGGTGCCTAAAAATACATTTAATTCACAATCAGCCCAGCTGAGCTGAGAATGACAAATCCTTTTAGAACGCCCCACAGTGAGATGTGAGATTATGAAACATAAACACACACACACGCACAGTTGTGTAAACTACATACGTGCACGGACACATGAAGGAGAAGGTAAAACACTCAGCTGTGCAAATTTCAAAATAAATTGCTACTGCAAAATGACAAAAATTAAATTTCTGAAAACATAATTGGCCTAAAACTAAAATATACATATTCAGACTTTATTGTGAAAGTGGAGGTAAATGCTGAGCAAGTAATTGTAATAAATCTACAATATTCTGCTCAGTCTGTGCCAATAAAGGTATAATTTTTCAGATTCACCTCAGGTTATAACAGACCTTTAATTTTAGAGACCATGGCGTATTGTAGAGATACATTTACAGCAGAAAATAATTAAAAACTGAACTACTATCATAAGATATTTAAAAAATATACCCGTTGAAGACAGGAACACTGTGTCTGCTTCATGTAAAGTCTATAAAAGCTGCGAGTCGGTAACACTGCTGGACGGCAGTTGTTCATCTGCTCCATTTATACACCAGCTCACGGACACTCAGTCCGGCTCAGAGAGATTCCAAGATGGCCGCGCACCTGTCATGGAGGTGGATTGTCCTGATTATGTATGGAGATCACCTCGAGGCCTCCGTAAGCTACGAAGAGCATGCACACCTCGAGTTGCTGGTTCAACGCCGGTCAAAAAGCCGGTCATTTTAAAACCGCTGCCTGCCCTTCAGAAAGAAAGGATAAACCCTAGCTGTGTCTCCCCTCTCTCTCTCTCCCTCTCTCTCTCTCTCTCACACACACTTCCTTTTTCTTTCTCTCCATTGCCTCCTCTCTCTCTCTCTCTCTCACCCCCTCTCTCACATCAGAAGCGCTGAAATGCACCCCAGGGCCAAATCGCACAGAACAACCCCTCTGAGCCAGAGAAAAAAGCTGGAATCCGTTTGCCCTGATATTTCACCAGCACCAGCCAGGAGCGAGGGGAGAGGGAAAGACAGAGGGAGAGGGAGAGAGAAAGGGAGTGAGAGAGGGAAAGAGACTGGGGCAGAGAAAAAGGGATAGATGGGAAAACGGCAGACCAGGGTTGTATTTATTGGGGGTGTGAGTGCCGTGCTGTAGGCTGTGGGATGGTCGGGGGAGAGTGCAAGGTGTTGCTGTTAGGTGTGGTTACAGAAAAGGGAAGAGCATGCATAGATAGAATGGTGGAGAGGAAAAAAAAAAGAGGGAGAGATGGAAGGATTGGTCATGCGCAAGGTAAGAGAGAGGCTTTGTTTGATTGTATGTGGTGGTGGGGGTGAGGTGGGGATGCGGGGATGGGAAGGAGGGGGCTGAAGCTGTCGTCTGTGGGGTTATTATTATTGCAGGCAATCTGTGTGTGTGTGTGTGTGTGTGTTTGTGTATGTGTCTAAGAGAGAGAGAGAGAGGGAGAGATGAGGAGATATGAGATTCAGCTGTGGGGTCATTATTTTTCTGACGCATGTCACGAGGCAAAAATAAGGTTTGAAGTCACCCACTCTGTGACATCACTGACGATGCAGGCTCATTTGCATACCTAACGAGAAGTGGCGGTGCAGGTACCAGCTGGAGAGATGACTATAGAGTTTTTAGGCCATCTATTGATCTATTGATTGGAGTGGGAAGACCGGGCTCAAATACAGTATGTGACGTCTGAAGTACACACACACACACACATGCAAACACAACCAGGCCTCCTCGCTGATTAACATCTCTCCCTCCTCTCTCCTGTGTTTCAATAATAACTGTAAGCAGAACAGACTACTTTAAAACTGATAAGGGAAAAAAATGTCAGGAAATAAAATAAAATATAAGATTTGTGGTTTAAATGAAAGAGAGATCAGAAGAGCAAAGTGGGAGAGGGGAGCATTTTTTGCCATTTCACCCAGTTTAATAGGGGGACAGTTAATGGGCCTTTTTTTTATCGGGCACAGGCATCAATCAAGAGGTGTCAGGCGGCCGCTGAATCTGGGCTGTGGTCCTCTTCACAGATGACTGATTAGCAAGCCAAAATCACCAGATCCATCTTCCGACGGTCACTTTTATTACAGTCATTTTTAAAGTGACAGCAACCTGCCTTGTCTCACAACACTGGCCACCGCATATATATTCTCATCTTCTCTCCCCCTCTCTCTTTTCCTCTCTGCATCTGTCTTCCTCTCTGGGTCTGTCGCTGAGTATTTGGTCAGTCACTCTGTTGTTTCTTCACCCCTCCACACCCCAGCCCCTCTCCTTCTTTTAACTACTTTTATCTGACTTTCTCTCTCCAAATCCCCACCACCACCACCTCCACCACCTCCACCCCCTGTTGGCACTACACTTATTCTCCCACTCTGCTGGGCAGGTTGAGGGGAAGCAGGGTCAGGGAGGTGTGGAGAGAGACGAGGGGGGAAAGAGGGGAGAGAGAGGAGGAAAATAAGACCCCCACCTCCTCTATTGTCTGAAGGGTGTGTTCTGAATCCCTATATTCTTTACTCTCCAGAGATGGCGAGAAATTCGTTTTGCACAGTTTCCCTGCTGTCTTACATTGGAGGAGGAATACTCCATTCCCAAGCACAAGATGAATGTAAATGAAACAGTTGCAGCGTGGAGCGTGATGGTCACAGATGCATTTACATGGCTGCATTCTGTAGATGGCTTTTTTTTTTTATACATTATTATTTTACGAACCAGACAGGATGACATTAAAGTTGGAGGCCAGGGAGTGTTAAAATGTGTTTTTGGGGCTAGCATGTAATAATACGTTGCTGAGAAAGGGGTGTCAGGAGACTGTCTTTGGGTAGAATTTAGTTTTGGAGCTTGTCAGTCATTTTTTTTTTCCCCTTTTTGCTTCAGTTTACTTACAGACTGCGTTCAAAATAAATCACTGCATCAAATAATCATTGTGCAATCATTCAAAATGGCAGCTGAGCTATGCTTACCCAATGGTTTGCATACATGCGTGAGTGTGTGTGTGTTTTTGCGAGCGAGTGTGTATGAGGCCAGACTCTAAAGAGCACTCCTGTGTCTTGGCAGGAGATATGCTAATCGCAACTGACATCAATCTGAAAAACATCAGCCGAAGTAACATGTGTCTAAGATTACATTTACAACCTTCTGAGCAAAGAGGGACAGTGCAAACGCACACACACACACACACAGTGAAGGAAAAGTGGGTCAGGTAAAACAAGCAAACGTATTTCAGAGACAGCCTGCCATTTGCAATGTCCTCAAAAAACAACTGATTGAACAGCTTGTCGAAACATTAAGGCTCAAATGTGAAAGCTTTGGAGTCGTCTTAAATACAGGAAGGATTATTCTATTAAACAAATGTGTCCTTTGTGTTTCACTGCCCGCTTAAATACTGAGAGCTTTTAATTTCCAGACACGAAAAAAGCTATTAGTCTTCCCTTTGTTCAGACTTTTAAAGTTATGACTTCTTTCCTTTGTTTTTTTTTTTTTTTTTGAGAGGTGGGTGGAGTGGGATTTTTTTTTCAGGCTGTGATATACATTAGAAGACAACCTGGGTCACATTTTACACCGAAGCACCTGAACATCAGAGTGACTCAGGCGGGTGTAAAATATGTGTCCTGCTAAACCCCATTTGGATAGGACCCTCAGATGTGTGTGTGTGTGTGTTGAGGGGGCTGATAGACAGAGAGACACACACACACACGAGAAATCACAGTAATGGTACTAGCAGCTGTGGCTTACTAAGTGAACACATACGACTGTAGATGTACTGGATCGGTCTTCCCCTAAGCTCTGGATCAGATCAGTGTGTGAGAGATGGAGTGTGTGTAGGAAAAGAAGAAGCTCCATATCTGTGCGTTATATAAAGTTTGTATTTGTGCTTAAACTCCATCACACACACTCGGATTAATTTGTCTCTTTTGAAAAGTTGCAAATTTTGAGTTATTAGTGTCTTCCCCTCTCTCACACACACACACACACTTACACACAGTCTTTGTGGAGGGCAGTGGGGCACTCGGGGCTCTGACAGTGAATTCGTCCCAAACATCCGCCAATAAAAGATCGCTGCAGTATTTTACGCTAGAAACGTTTGATGACAAGCAGTAACTAGCGTGAAATTCCCCCTAGATTAAATGTCCTAGGAGTTGTATTCCCCATCCGGCGAATACACACATCTGTGATCATGTAGGGCTACACACACACACACACACACACACATGTGCATAGAGAACCTGTAAACCTCAGACAGCGTATATCTCTCAGCAGGGGGAAGGCACAGGAAACAAATATATATTCTGAGACACACACACACACACAGGCATGTGGACACAGCACACACACACACAGGTACAGGCACAGTCCCACACAAACACATGTGACATAAACAGACATATATATGCTGTACAGGCTGGATACTATATAAATACATGCACATGTCTGCAGAGAGAAACACTGGTTTACTCACAGGCGTTCAGATTGGAGACACACTGGGGGGCAAATCATAGCAGGAGACTTGTAGCGTGTTTGGCTGATTACCAGTCGAGCAAATAGCATAGAGAGCATGCTCACACTGCCACCTCCATCCTCCTACACACATACACAAACACACACACATACACACCTGTTTCTTTGTTGGTTAGTCAATGTGCTGATTATTATAATAACTATGTGTTGGTTTTTCCTCCCCCCTCCTCTCCCCTCAGTCTTTATTTTTGTCTTGGGCTGGATTAAGGATTAATCTCAGGAGGCATTAAAGATCAGAGTGGGATCTCTGGTCACAAAGTTATTTAATTAGGCAGGTAATACTGAAGTCAAGTGAGGGGGAAGGATTCGTTTGATATTTCTCTTTCTGTTTGTCTTGTTGAGGTGAATGGGTGACGGATGAGGGCAGATGGGAGATTGTGAGAGACAAGGACATACTGCAGGAGAGAGAGAGAGGAGGGTATAGTGCAGATGTTTTGTTAGCAGATGAGTCTCTATAGAGGTCGTCTGCATATGTACACATTCTCAATGGCTCTCAAAAATCAGCATCACATGACTGACGGCTTCACCAGGATACTTCCAGTTTACTCAGCACATATAGGATACCTGAGTTGGTAAAACTCTCCATTTTCAATTAGTTAGTCTATTAATTTTATTAAGTTATAATTCAAACAAGCAAAAAAAAGATTAACTATAATTTATTATTTTATGTTTTAATTAATCTAACTGGTTGGTTATATTTTTATATTTTGTGCAATCAAGTTGTGGTTAATACGTTTTCTCATAACATATTATTGTAAATGACTGATCTCTAAATGTGTCATCACACTATGTATTGTGTGAGGAAAACAACTGTCCATCCTGTCTGCCTGAGATCTATCAAGAAATAAAGAAGCCTCTGTATTTAATAGACAATGTTAACTTTTAACCTTTCTCCAACTATAAGATGGACCGTCTATAGATTATTTGTGCATTAAGCCGCAGTGATCCCAGCTTCCCTGCCAGTCACATGATTTACACCTCGTACGTCACAGCTGTCGCTCAAGCAGACAAGCAGAGGGATGCTCAGATTTGGCTGCTGTGAGATGCACAGACGACTGTATATTGAAAAACTGATGATTTCTTATGCAGCTTTCTGTTTTCACACTGACGTCACCTTATGTAGCATTTTTCTTTACTCACTCTGTATGTAATATTTAATATTATATTTACTTTAAAACCCTTCTTTATTGCCTTGAATCCCATTTGATTACTTACAGTGAAGATTTTAGTGTAAAATGTGGTTTAATTTTAATCCGTTTTATATTACACCGCACTTGATGCCAACATTTAGTAAATCTTAAACGCCTCACTTAGTTTTAATATTTTAAATTACACATCATGCACGGTTTCAACAGATTAAAAAACAGGAAAGTGGAAATCAATCTGAGCTGGAGTTCAGTTACATCAAGAAACAGTACATACATCACAATACATTTAATAAAGGTCTATTTTCAAATCTGCCAACTGGGGCAATTTTCTATGCACTGTGTGTAATGCCACCTGGTTCTTATGCAAGGCTTCCTGCTGTTCTCATGCAGGGAAAGTCAAGGCGGAGTATGAGGAGGTCAGGAAGAGGTAAGCCTAAATAAAGTCTCTTAACTGGGCCGCTTTACAAGTTTAGTTAAAGATATTGATTCAGTCATAAAAAGCAACATTCTGCTTAGCGAAAAGAAAGTTGCAGTTTACAGCTTGTATGTTCAAATCATCTCCTGGCATGTGTTTCCCTTACCACAGTTATGTGCCATAATTACATTAGACTTATGACCTTTCAGAGGAGCGGGAAGGAGCAAGAAAATCCTTGAACATCTTAATTCGATCCGTTTCAAACAAGAGAGGCCGATTTTAGGAGGAGAGGAGGAGGAGGCTGCACACATAACATATTACAAGGAGAGCGGTGCCAGCTAAAGCGGTGCCCTGTTTTTTATTTTCACTTCATATTCTTCAATGAAAGGTTCTTTTGTTGTCTACTGGCTGATTGACTTTAATGAGAAACATTCCATTGTAGCAAATGTTGGTTTTTAAAAAACTGAACTTGCTGCTCCTCTTACTTGTTTTCAAATTAGATTCAAACAGGAGGGGGGGGGACACAGTGGTAGAGGCAGGGCCCTGGTTGTTTGGGATCACAACAAACACGACGCGAACATGCACACAAGCACGCCCGACTCATTCATACCCACACACACACACACACACAGCTTTGATCCCTTATCCTTTACACTCCAAACTGTTTGTAACGAGAATTTAAAAAGCACGACTATGACAGAGAAGCGGGAGAGGCGATATTTAGAGGTGGAGGGGACAGATGAGGAGAGATGAGGATGAAGAACTAACTATGCAACAGTATTCAACTAAACACGGTTCACTTATGAGGCTGCAAGTACGAGTGTGTGTTTGTGTGTGTGTGTGTGCGCGCGGTATCGACAAACTCAGCCCTTGATCTGTGAAGAGGAGGTGATGGTGTCTTAAGAGTTGGCTGTGTACAAATTGTGTAGATTTAGCCACTGGAAACAATCATGCACTGTGTGTTTGTGTGTGTGTGTGTGTGTGTGTGTGTGTGTGGATGAAGCTACTGAAAGCAATTCCTCAGAATAACCGGTGAGTTGGACTACCTGCTGGCATGAGCTAAGCTGTAGATCGATAACAAGAGTGCGTGTGTCTGTATATGTGAGAGTGTTTGTCGTATGTTTATTTGTGTGTGTGGGTAGGTAGGTGTGGGTGTGGGTGTGCATATGTGTGTGTTGAGGCATCATACAGTTACTGGAACACTTACTATATTTGGCTCCCTCAATGCAACATCAGGTTTTATGAAAGCAATCCATCTGAATCACCGCAATAAATTCCCATCAGCCGACAATTTCTTAAGTGAAGCAAACAAGTGTTTCTAAATTCTTTATAAAATTACATCTGAGCTAGAACAGATTAGATGTTGGAAAAAAAAAAACATTTAGGTCAATAATACAGTTTAGACAACACGTCGGATCAATACACACACACATAAACGCACAGCCATGCTCACACACACACATCTGGTTGCCATGGCGTCCGTATGCTTTTTGCATGTTCCTGTCACACTGGTGACGCCTGTGTCGTGCGCTGAAGGGCACGGTGACCCAAGCAGCCAGCAGCTTTTCCTCAAGGGGTGACACGTCCATTACGCTCTAACAACAGAGGGGGACGGCCGATGTCCGGACTCAGTGCAGCCAAAGACGGGCTCTGACAGCCTCCCGGGCGATCATCTGCATACCGCCGCTGTTACCGCATCACCGAGAATTAAAAGATTTCCACATATGTTTGAATTTCTACGGCGTGATTTCCAATAGGCGTCACGGGTGCGGTGTTCATGAAACATGCAGAAGGCCCCGGAAACCTTCAACCTCTTGGCCTTTACTTTCTGCTGGTTTCTGCCAAGATTAGCTGCAGGCGGATAAAATGCACAGTCATGTGATAATATAGAATACATTATAGAGCATTAGACCGCCATGCAATAAGAGAGCTGAGGGAGGGCTGCACAAGGTCCGGCTCTGGTCTGATCTCCTGCGGTTGGTCAGATCTGATAGGTTGCTCGGCCCAATCACTGCGTCTGGCAGCGTGCGTGCATTGGAGGGAAAGTTGGACCAGAAAGATAAATACTCGACTACACGTTTAGTTCAGAAACTCTAGTGCACAAAACACACTAAAGAGGGAAAATAAAAAAAGTATGTGACAATATTTAGTATCAGTTCTTTCTAATGATGGTGACACAATCTATTGCTGCAGACAATAGGTACAGTCATTGCTTCCCACCTATGCACAGTTTGTCAAATATCAAAAGTAAGAACAACAATTAAAAAAAAGGAAACGTTACAAAGTACCGTATTTTCCACACTGTAAGGCGCATCGGATGATAAGGTGCACCTTCAATGAATGGCCTATTTTAAAACTGTTTTCATATATAAGGCGCATAGAATAATAGTGGCTGGGGTTGCGTTATCCATCCATCTAGATGAAGCTGCGCTAAAGGGAATGTCAACAAAACAGTCAGATAAGTCAGTCAGTCAAACTTTATTAATAGAAAACAAACCAAAACAAGCTAGTGCATTCACAATACGGTACCGTACGTACCAGTAGCTCTTACCGGTATTTGCGCCGCCTTCATTGAAAACAATGTATTTCCAACTCCATTTGTCACAGTTCAAAATTACATGAACAGCTGTTTTATATTTTTCTAGTTAGTGCATTTACAAACATGGAGGGGAACTTTACCCTGATTCAGTAAACACGTAAAAGAAACAGTCTGATACCGCTACGGTAAATCAAACGTTAGTGCAATCACAATATACGCCCCCTGACTACGGCAGCCAAGATTAACCAATATTGATCCATGTATAAGACGCATCGGATTATAAGGTGCACTGTCAGTTTTTGAGAAAATTAAAGACTTTTAGGTGGAGCTTATAATGTGGAAAATACGTGCAATGCAGTGCAATATACTGTTGTTAACAGAGTTGTATATTTACCGTATTGTCTGGACTATAAGCCACTACTTTTTTCAGACGCTTTGAACTTAAACACCGGTGTGGCTCATGTATCAGCGGCACGAAGCTCATTGGCTTTTTACAAGCTAGCAAGCTGCGTGCCGCCGATACATTTAGCGTCATCACATCAGACCCGGTCAGAGTGGACCACATGAAACTGTTCGAACAAATTCAGTAGCGGTTTATAGACAGGTGTGCTCAATAGTCTGGAAAATACGGTAATAAATTTGCCCTTTTTGAAATGTAATAGGCCAATAATGTAATAAAAGTCCTGATCCGATACCGTAATAATTTTTGGGTTATTTGCTGCTTATTACGTTGTTGACCTGGTTAAAGAAAAAAAAACTTTGCAAATGTAATAACTGAGCCAATAATGTAATAAATCATCACGTTATTGGCTCATTTATTACATTATCGGTTCAGGACTTTTATTACATTATTGGCCTGTTACATTTCAAAAAGGGCAAATTTATTACTTTATCGGCTGTTATTACATCATTGGCTTCAACAGTTCTGTCTCTGTCTGGTTTAATAGAGATAAAATACATTTTGTCAGTTTTTGACTAACTCTTCTGAAGACTATATAAACCCCAGTGAACAGGGAAAGACCAGGACAGCTTTTAATCTAATGTTTATTTTGCTTCCCAGGGAGTACCAGGAAACCCAGGGGAACCAGGACTGAAAGGTGATAAGGTGATCTGCATACGTCTTTCTCAAGTTACTAACCTACAAGAATACCAAACACTGCATCTCTGACTCCTGAGCAACACAAAGCTGTGTACCTGTGTCACTCAGCGGTGTCGGTGCAGCAGCTGTTGACTGAATATTTCATTGGTTAACACTGATATTGTGTGTTTCCTCAGGGGGACGTGGGTTTACCAGGAGAGCCGGGGGAGTGTGGTTTCCAAGGGGACAAGGTAGGTGTGTGTTAGTCTATGTGTGATACAGACAATCAACCATAAATGTCAAGACCGGTGGTTCGATATGTGTCTGTTCAGTATCTGCATCCATTCACGACTCTGTCAGATTCCCTGTAGCAACACAATGAACTTCCAGTTAGACCAGTATCTGTGTGTGTGTTTTTCCATCCTGATGGTTTTGATGGCACTATGTTTGTTTGTAATGTTGATGTGTTTGCACTGAGTGGCATTTCCTCGTTGCAGGGCATCCGTGGCTCACCTGGGCTTCCCGGACCCTGTGGAAATCCTGGACCACAGGTATTTTCTGTCTGAATACCACAGAAAAAGTCAAAAAACTCATAAATCTGTGACCAACTGAAGCTCAGAGATACAGTTCCCAGAACAGTAAAACTTCAAGGATGCACATTTCTTATTTATATCGTGGAGGCGGCTTCAGATTGGAGTTTTGCTTCCAAGGCTCCAGTAAGTCTCAGGATGCATCAAGATTAAATGTGTGGAAATCTTCAAATGTATACAAAAGCAAACTTCATGCATTGATCCATGCAGGAGAATTTTCATGTAATCAGCCACAAACAAGCCCTGAAAGAGCAGGACGGGCACATTTTCCAGTGCGGATGCTCTCAGAGTCTCTAATCCACCAGTTGGCACTCATGTGATCTGAAGCGTCCTTCACATCTTCTCGGGTCTGATTTGAGGAGCCTCCATGGAAAACCCCGTCTCCTGCTTGCTTGATTTACTTTGTGATTTTAGCATCTTGCAGCAATCATGGAGCTCCAGTGGTTGGGGGGGTTTGATTGTGTGAATGCTTGAGCTTGATGAAAAGTATATTTCCACTGAATTGGATAAAGAATATAGTTTATTTATTTTCCAGGTGCTACAAGGCAGTTCTCATTTTTACACTGGATTGTCTCTGAACTGTGTGATGTTTCGTAGGGCAAACCTGGTGAGAAGGGTCCTGATGGTTTACCTGGTCCACCTGGCCCAGAGGTAGGACTGCATTTCATTTGGAAAAGAAAAAACCTTCACTATTAAAATCATTTTTATGACTGTATTTGTGAGTCTAAGGCTGTGTGAATAATTTACTGCATGCTGATGGAGCTGCTATTTTCACAGGGCTTCCCGGGTGACATAGGCCCACCAGGATTAAATGGCCCTGAAGGACCTAAGGTTAGTAGAGCGACTGCAACCTAATTTATACTCCGAAGTAAAGTGAAAATTCACATTCAGGCTTTCATCCACAGGGAAAGCAGGGGACTCGAGGTCTGCCGGGTCCCAGAGGAGCACTTGGACTCCAGGTGAGGTTAACTCAATATATTCTGAAGATGGGGAAAGATAAAAGAAAGTTTCCTCTCTTCACCTTTCAGTGAATATTTTTTCGTTTTGTCAGGGCGATGAGGGGGAAGTGGGACCAGCTGGACCTCCTGGACTCGAGGTGAGTGCAATACAACAACAACATGTATATTTTTAGGATCCTCACACCACGATAATTGCTACGCAGCAGCACAGACTCCATGTGTTTGGAGGGATGACCAGCAATGGATGGTGATGCTTCTGGCTGACAACCTTCCTATTGTTCCCAAGCTGTTTTGAAAGATTTCCTATTGGACGCTGTGCGCTCGTATTACCAGATTGGTCAGCTAATTGCTATGCTAACTTCTGCCATAAAAACACACAAACAAAAGGAGTTCTTGAAGTGAAATGTAAAGTTTGTTAGATCCAGCTGTATCCACTGATTGAAGTCTGTGACGATGAAAAAGACATTTTAATGTAAGATCTGATAATAGTTGATCATGGTGGTATTTATTGGAGAGGTCAAAAGTGCAGCAGAAGTTGTTGAAGGAGGAACTTATTGAATCAAGTTTCCTTTGTTGTTTGTTTTTCCAGTATCTCCCCCACATGTAGATTCTTTAACTCCATCGTCTGAATAAGGAACACAGTGGATAAAATAAAAAGAGGCCATGAGCCGAAGTTCTGACTTTATAAAGAGTGAAAAACATAAAATGGCTTTGAACTGTTTTGCAGTATAAATAAAAGTCTACAGCGCCTATCTCTGTCCACACAAGCCTTTGTTTGGAGTCATCCCAGGCTAAACAATAGAGAAGACTTATCCAATGAAACTCTATTTTTGCAGTGGTTGACTTCAGTCTGCCATCTCCCACAAGTGTAACCCACAAGCGATTACTGAAAACAAACAAAAAAATAAAAAAAATGACCCAAAGACTTTCTGTGAGTAATAAGAAGCTTTGATGCTGCAAACAGTTCTTTGTTTTCCGGATCATTAAGTTTATTAAAGGGATGTTTTTGTTTTTGGCATCAGTTGTTGGTTTGTTGTGTGCCACAGTCTCCTGAGAGGACGAGGGGAGACACACACACACACACACACACACACACCTTGTTGTTTTGTACAGGAGTGTGTTGTTTGTTGTGTGGAGCTTCAGTACACTTCTGTCTGTCATTCCTGCTCTCTGTTCAGGGCAGGCCGGGGAGGCAGGGATTCCCTGGACTGACAGGCCCAGATGGACTCAAGGTCAGACCCGATAGTCGCACTTCACCCGCGAACCGCTGTCATCCTTAACTGAACATCCTCTCCCTGGTTTTCTTTTATGATAATGTATCATCTGAATATGCGTAAATTAGATGTTAATTCTCTGCTACCACAGGGGAACTGGCCTCTAAGCACATTTCAGCTAAATTGAACTAAAAGCGAAAGGCATGAATAAGTTTGTGATATGCTAATTGGCTGCTTTGCTGTAGGGCGAGACCGGGATAACTGGCGAGGTCGGAAAGCTTGGCGAGAGGGTAAAGGCTTTTTCTCCTCTTTCTGCTGATTTCTGTTTGATGCTCAACTGTGTGTCTGTTTTGCTGGAGCCCCAGAGCCGAGCAGCCTATTATGAGAAACTGAAGTTCATAGAGCTGAGAGGAAGAAGAGACAGTGAAGACAGTGTTTTCTCTCCTGCAGGGTCTGCCTGGGTTTATCGGGCCTGCCGGAGAGATGGGGATCGCTGGAGAAAAGGTTAGCACTTTGTCATGATTACTTCCACCAAGGAGGTCATGTTTGCTTCTGCATCGGACAGGATGATACTCAAGGATGGACTCTATATAAGAGATGGACGTAGTCATCGTGATGTCACCTGTTATGGCGCCTACATGGTACCTCCTCCTCCTCCTCCTCGCCTCAACTGTGTTTCCATAGCAGGAAACAGTCCCTCCTCCATGTAGCTGGTCATCAGATGAAGGAGGAGGAAGTTGATCTTCTTCTCTGGTGTCACAGAAACAGTTTGAAGATTGTTTCAGGAGAGAAATTAGTTGTTTTTACTTCAAATATGTTGTTAATACATCAAGTTAGATCCTGGTTAAAAACTTACTCTGATGTTTTCAGACATGTGAGCTCTCTCTATAACCTCCATCAGCTGTTCGACCGACCGGATGCTCAGAGCTCAGGTGTTTTTCAGCTTTAAATAAAATGTTAATGTTGCACTAAAGCCTGTTATTGTAGATTAAACTGATCTATTCAGTGGTTTTTCCACATGGTAGAAACTGGTTATTCTGAGTGTAACCGTGCAGACTGTCGGCTGCAGGTACAAATGTTTCCAGACCACAGTGATGATGCAGTGAATATTCCGACCAATAAGATTTTAGTACCTGCTTGTATCTGACCAGGTACTTTTTTTAGAACCGCAGGAGAAGAGGTGCTACAAACATCGTAGCAGGTACAAAGGTCCAGGTACTTGTTGCAGTGGAAACGCTTCACAAACCGAGGTGAGGAGAGGAGGTGGAAACGCAGCATTAGTTTGTGGACTGACAAGCTGCAGTTTTTGAACTCTGCCATGTTGGGTTTTTGGAGCCAGAAATGACCATATTTGGATATGAGGGGAGGAGTGAGGAGGCGGGTCCAACCATTGAAACTGAGGACACTGTCCACTGTGGATGAGACTGGAGGTCACCGGGAAATGAGCCTCCAAACCGTCTTTAAATCTTGACCAGACCCTTAATATTCCTCTTTTTGAAGCTGAGTATCTCCTGAATGATGAAATACTTTCAGATGAACCAGAGAAGAGCAGCTGGTAATGACATCAGAACAACTTGTGGAAACAATATTGAGTATTGTAACGACTGTATTTGAACTGAAGTCAGTTGGAGTTTGTAGCATCTAGAGCCCATCAGTTCTGCATTGGGTTCAATTTTGAGACCCCCTGGCTACGTCCATTTTTTTTACATCCAGTCTAAGTATTCATAGAAACAGATTGGTAGATCTTGGAGACCCACAATGGGGATGTGATCTTGTCCCAAAACCAGCTCCAAATCTCAGAGAGTCGTAATGTTTAACTTTGTCACGTCTTAATGGATTGAGTTGAAAATCTACACACACATGGAGGATGATCTGAAACCATCTGGTCAGGATCAGACCTCATTTGTGGACACAGTAGATCATAGACCACCAGTTGTACTCTGCCTTGCCAGAGGTTTGTGCTGAGAGCTTTGTACTTTGTACTGTAGTGTCACTAATTGGAGCTTGTGGTTCCTCAGGGCGATCGAGGGAAAATGGGCGTCCCCGGGCCGCCAGGTGAACCGGGGCCGATGGTAAGGAGTAAGTCTGGACCCCATCTATCGTAACCAGGGGGTGTTCAATTCTTCATTTGTAAGCGATGGGGGTGTGACATGAGGACATCCAGCTGTGTCAGAAATCTGAGAAGTCTTATTTACAATGTCTTTGATAAAGCTGTCATTTGAGTAACGTTGTATCCATCAGGGTCACTCTGGAGTACCTGGAGAGAAGGGGCCACCTGGACCACAAGGGATCCCAGTAAGTTTACCATTTGATACGATCAGAACGTGTGTGATAGCTAACACCAGGCTGAACATCAGCTCTTCCACTGCTTTGGTGTTTGTTGCAACACATAATTACACTGATGCTGCTGCAGCCTTTGAAAGATGAAGTATGATGAAAAAACTGAAGTGCTGCTCGATCAGGTGGATGGAAACTTCATCAGCTGTGTCTGTGTTTTCTGTGAACCAGTGTTTAACATCTCACTGTCAGTGAAGATCAGAGGAAGACTAACTGTGCATTGCACCTCCAGTCTGGTACAAACTCAAAGAGTATTTTTCCACACACATGCAGGGGCCTCCTGGTTCCCGGGGATCCGTCGGCATCAGAGGACCTAAAGGCAGGAGGGTAAGCAACACATCTGTGTAAAAAGATGGTATTAGCTCACTAACCATCAGGCGACACTTACAGCGACTGTTTGCTAACAAATAGGATGACCTAACAATTGTGTTTACACTCATTATGTGGACATTTGTCCAATATTCTGCTAAATAACCTGCCAAACTCAACACATTACTGCTCCTGAACATCTGCATAATAGCACCGATGCTGTGTGTGCTGAAGTGCTGCCCTCAGCGCTTTGCTGCAGCCTCAGAGCAGCGAGCAGGGCTGCAGCGTTTGAAGTCTTCTTGCTGCTGGTCTGAGAGCAGCAGTACAGGACTTTACAGTAGCTGACAGGAGCAGTGATGTTATCTTCACTTAACACACCGGGAAAGTTTCAGTGATCAAACCCACGTTTAAAGAAATCTGAAGTGCAGCAAAGAAACAGGAGCAGTGATTCCTCAGTAACAAACACTGTGTGAAACATTAAGTAGTGTGTGTCTCTACAGAGGCAACAAGTAGCAGCAGCTTGATCCAACATCTTGATACATACAATAAAATCCCCACTGAGCTTCTGTGCAGGAATTTGCATTGCTGTGTCTCCAGTGAGCCACGCAGGAGGATCAGCCTGTGTTCACTGGCTTTTCCATAATTGAGCTCTCTGGTTTGGGAGATCAGTCACTGGTTGTAGAGCTGGATCTTTGCACTCACTGAATAATGCATGTAACACAAATAGGCAGCTCAATTAAGACACTGGTTTTAGGTGATTTTCCTGACATCATACACACTCACAGGGTGACAGTTAATAACTATAATAGCCAAAAGTGAAGACCAGAGCTATGAAACAGCAGTGATGTCACAATAGTTAGCACCAATATGGTAAATGGTAAATGCAGTACATTTATATAGCACTTTCATGACCTTAGCTAGGTCCCAAAGTGCTTTACAAGGCAACTCATTCACCCATTCACACACCAATGGCTACTGAACTGCCATGCAAGGTGCTAGCCACCATTGGGAGCAACTTAGGGTTCAGTGTCTTGCCCAAGGACACTTCACCATGTGGACAGGAGGAGCTGGGGATCGAACCCACGACCTTATGATTCACAGGCGACCTGCTGTACCAGCTGAGCCACAGCTGCCAATCCAGGTCTTAAGATTCTCACCAAATTCAATGCAAAAAAAACCCAAAAAAAACAATCAAATTAATACATTTCTTTCTTTTTTTTTATGCAGCCCTCTGGGGCCTGCAGTCCATAATGTATCAACAGACTAAACTTAAAACTGCAAAAAAAAAAACCCAAAAAAACAAACAAAAAAAGAGTATGAAAAAGTTAAGATTTTTTTTCCTTTACTGTGGAAACCACCAAAGTGTAACGAATCATTTCTATAACTTAGATGCAAATTTAATTTTCACTTTCAGTTTCATGAGCACTCTCTGCAGATTCAACCATTTTAACTGTTTCATCCTGAACCTAACACACATCAAACACAAAACTCAGGAAAAAGCATGATGTTTATATTTATCACAGCCTGAGTCTGGTTTTACCTGATCAATTACCACAATTCAACAACTGGTGAATAGTTTGCAATCTGTATTTTCAACACAAGCTGAAACAGAGACCTGGTGATGCTGTGTCTTCCTGCTGCAGCATCGTAAACCAGTCATCTGATCTGATCGTAGGCTTCAGAGGGTTAAAGAAGCTGTTGCACATGATATGAATTTGATACTATGAGCATGTCATGGCCTCCCACTACACTACACTAAACCACAGTGTTGATGATATTTTGATCTGTTAAATGACATTAAAACAAGTGTAACTCCTTGCAGTCTGCACAGATCCAGGCGTCAGGTTTGAGGTGTTTGCAGACCGACTTCTTTAACTTGTCTCTGATCATCAGACTCTAAATATCTGTGTACACAACCTGTTTCTGTTGTTACTCTCTAAAATCTCCAAATGCAGCGTCTGTGGTACTTTCAGTACTTTCACTCTGCCAGAATTTGGGCATCAACTTGATACAAAAGTCCTCTCGACATCCCTCAGAGCTGAAGCCATATGTTTTACACCTACTCCTCATTTACGTTTGTTTCCTCCCACGTCTTGTTAAGCTGTGATATTTTCCATCTCCAGGGTCTCACTCTGCAGTCGCTCCAACCTCGTGTCATCATATCATTCAATTTTATTCAGACGCTGTGTATCTCTTCTGCTCCATCCAAGCCCGACTCCTGGGGATTTAAGCAACCTCTTCAGACTTTACTTGATGCATTTCTGCTATTTGCAAGCAAGACATTACCATCATCATTTTCTCTCAGGTGTCTCCACTGCGCTATTCAGTAAAAAGCCTTAAAATTGGTGCACTTTAAAAGAAAGTGAGTGAAAGTGGCCGAGCTTCAAGCTAAAGTGGCTTTTAAAGTTGAATGGATCTGAAAAACTGATTATAGAGGGAACGATGGGTTGTAAAAGTCTACGCTGTAAAACACTCAGTCATAATCATTTAGAAAGACAACTAATGCTCCAGGAAATGAAAGAAGCAAAAATTAATTGAGATAATTTTGAAAATGTTCGCACTGATTTACCATTGTAAGTGTGAAGTGGAGTTTCTGCAGGTGATGGTTGTGAGAGATGAAGACTCAGGATCATCTCGTTAGTCCTTCACATATAGTCCTTTATTAACGGACCAGGGACAGAGATGCAGCACATGCAGTTGTGGACAGTCTCTTCAGCCTGTTGTACTCTTTACTGTGCGTATCAGAAATACTCAGATAGTTACTTTCTTCTTTGAGATCCTGTTTAGCAAAGATTACAAACTACTCTGGGACACATGATGTATGGAGAGACATGCAGGAGCCCCAAATGTAACAATGACCCAGGTTGTTATAAAAAAAAAAAGAAATGCAGGGGGCTTTTCAAAATAAAACCCCAAACCTAAACAAACTCCAAACTGAACTTAAACAATTAAGGGTGACTTAATTAAAAAAATAGACTAAAATATTCTTTGATGAGACTGTAGGGGACGGCAGTGGCTCAGTGGTAGAGCGGCCGTTTACCAATCGAAGGGTTGGTGGTTCGGTGTGTCCGACACTTTACCAACCTTGCCCTGCATGAATGTTGGATGAATGGGTTGGTGGCGGTCGGAGGGGCTGTAGGTGCAAATGAGCAGCCACGCCTCCGTCAGTTTGCCCCAGGGCAGCTGTGGCTAGCTTAGCTTACCGCCACCGGCATGAATGGGTGTGAATGAATAATGGTCTCTGTACGAGCGCTTTGAGTCTGGACTTCCAGAGAAACGCACCATATAAATCCAAACCATTATTTATATTTTTTTTTAAAAAGTAAAATGTAATAAAAACAATGTAACAAAACCCAAAATGTAACAACTGGTCAATAATGTAACAAGATGCTGAGTCCAAAAAATAAAAACTTTGTACACAATGTAACAACTTCTTACATTTTGGGTCTGTTATTCCATTTTGTTTGATTACCGTATTTTCCGGACTATAAGTTGCTACTTTTTACCGACGCTTTGAACTTAAACACCGGTGTTTCTCATGTATCGGCGGCACGAAGCTCGTTAGCTTTTTACAAGCTAGCAAGCTCCGTGCTGCTGATACATTTAGCCTCGTCACATCAAACCCGGAAACTGTTAGAATGAATTCAATAGCGGCTTATAGACAGGTGCGCTCATAATCCGGAAAATACGGTACATTTCAGACTCAGCACTTTTGTTACATTGTCGCCCAGTTGTTACATTTCAGGTTTTACTACATATTGGGCTCTACCAGCCACCTAACACATGGCCCAAATTAATATGCAAACCATGAACAGTTATATTCATGAAGAACTTCATATAAAAGAATCGTATCATCTCCTATAATCAGTTGCTTTTTGAAAGAAGTGACAGTATCTTGAAATAACGTCTCTCACAAAAGACATGAACTGAAGTCTGAATAAATGTGTCTGCTATTATCAGTCAGAGTAGATGGAAATGTCAGGGCCTCGTGTCGGTACCATCACTTTTTATTATACATGAAGTTCACATGAGCAATAATCATGCGTTGGTATTTTCTGACACTGAATAGTTTGGTTCTTTTTTAAAGGCTGCGATGAATCAGCTACAGGATTTGTGACCTTTTCCCAAAGATCCCTTTACAATAACCCCAGTGTGCAGGCACTACCACTGTGTGTGTGTGTGTGTGTGTGTGTGATCGTGGAAAAAGAAAATAGGGACAAAGTCCACACAGTGTGGATTGGACGCGCTGCAGAGTTAATTTACAAAAGTATTTGCTAAATAGCCACAAATCTTTGATGATGCGTCTGCAGTGACGTGACAGTAAAACACAAAGCGCTGCCTCCCAGGCTGAACTCAGTGGGGATGACAAAACTGGAGATTAAGTGCCTGGAATAATTGACTTAATATGTTAAACAACATGCGCCTCAAGGCCAAGTTTTCTGAAGCGATTCATCAATGACATCTTTGATTTTTGATTGATTTGAAGGGTCCAAGAGGTCCTGATGGTCCAGTGGGGGAGAAGGGCTCTGCAGGGGTAAAGGTGAGGTGGTTAATAACACACATTCAGAGGCTCGTGTTGACTTTAAGATGTAGCTAATTGTTGTTAATTTTATTTCAGAAGTGCAACATCAGTGCAACATTTGGTCTTATGTTTCCTAACTGCACACATGAATATGTCACATGGGAAACAAAGATAAACAAAAATGGCCCAAATTTCACAAATGAGAATTTTTATGAGCAGCTTTGTTGTCTTCTCCAGCCTGTGATTATTCACTATTTTTAACTTCTAAAGAATCTTGAGGACACTTTGGTTCACTGCAAATTTAACAACAGACTCTTGAATCAAAGGCCGTTCAAATATTGATGGTGCTGCTGGTGTCGGGCAGTCAGAAACACTTTGACTCCGGGCGGTTTCAGGAGCTCACTTCACTGATGTGTTTTTTTGCAGGGCTCTGATGGTCCACCAGGGAAATTGGGGCTCCCCGGAGAGGTGGTGAGAAAAAGCTTTTACTTCCCAGCTCTAACAGTGTGTTAGCATCAGCAGCAGCAACTCTGGCTGCATTTCATCATGGAGCCTTTCAAACTTCTCAAGGTTGCAGAATTAGAGAATAAAAAGTATGAGGAAGAGGATGATGGTGACAGTGTGAGTGGGATCCACCTCTTCATTCATTTCTTCATCTGGTACAACTGATGTTGTCTATGATAATGTTGTTTTTTTTCTTTGCAATTACGTTTCCTTGTCAGGTTCCTGGTCAGGTTTCAGGCTTGTGCAGATATCAATGGAAAAAAAAAAACAGGAAAAAATTGATTATTAGTGCACTATTGTAGCAATGAAGTAACAATTTTCCAATTTACTGACAATTTGGAAGTAATTATTCAGCATTTATAAAGTACATCTTTGGGACATATCATCATGAGCTATTGATTAAAGTAATTGACAGATGATAAAAGTATCCATTACATGGAACCAAGTATTTGATCCTCCTTGAATGCTGTATAACTTGGTTGTTATGTAAGACCTACATGAAGATACATCAGTACTTCTGCAATATGCATGATGTGCAACAGCAAAGCAACTGTTCAACAACGAGGATGGAGCGTGGACGGTCTTGTGTTTATGCTTTGATGTATTTTTAATATCTACGTACTTTCACACTAGTGTTTTTTTTCAAAGTGTGTGTTTCTACTTAAAGCAATTTTACTTCAACACAAAGGAGGATAACATCCACTTCAGCTGTATGTTCTGAGGGTTCAGCTGGGAGAGTGGGTCATCCACAAATTGTATGGTTGGTGGTTCAATTTGATGTGTCCTTGAGCAAAACACTGAATTACTGCCGATGTTAGCCAGCACCTTGCAGGGTAGCTTTGTGTCACAGATCAGACGAGGAGCAGAGACACAGATGCAGACACTGAAGTAGATGCAGATCAGTTACAGCAGGTTTAATCCAGGCAGAGGTGTCCAGATATCAGCAGGCAGAAAGTCAAACAGCAGGCAGGGCTCTCACCAAGCAGGACTATGAAAACTAAACATGATCAAAAGGCTGATCGTGAGCTAACGACACGAACAAACAGAGAGACATGAGGTTAAATACACAAAGTAACGAGGCCCAATAACACACAGGTGGAGAGGACATTCAGGACAGGTGTGATGACACTGACAGGAAATAAAACTTGAACAGACACTCAAGGGACAAGACTACCAAAATAAAACAGGAAATGACTTGACAAAGAAATCAAACAACTAACAGGACAGGACACATGGAAAGACACAAAGACAGAAACAACCATTGAAGTAGAAGACAAGAAACAAGAGTGAAACAAGAAACCATGACAGTCATCAGAACCAACTAGAAATACATAGAATCATGTCACTTTGTTTCCACTGGTGTGTGAAAGTGTGTGTGTGTGAGTGGGTAAAATGTGAAGCAACAAAAACCTATGAAGTGTTTTGAGACAGAACCAAAGGTTAAAGGTCATTAAATAAGTGTAGTCATTTTACCATGCAGCCCATTTATGTAATGCCAGTAAAGTCTATTCTAACCTATTCTATTCTGTTCTATTCTATTCTATTCTATTCTAGCCTATTCTATTCTATTCTATTCTATTCTATTCTAGCCTATTCTATTCTATTCTATTCTAGCCTATTCTTTTCTATTCTAGCCTATTCTATTCTATTCTATTCTATTCTAGCCTATTCTTTTCTATTCTATTCTATTCTTTTCTATTATATTCTAGCCTATTCTATTCTGTTCTATTCTAGCCTATTCTAATCTATTCTATTCTAGCCTGTTCTATTCTATTCTATTCTATTCTAGCCTATTCTTTTCTATTCTATTCTATTCTATTCTTTTCTAAATGCACAAATAAGTGGATGGAAACCAGTGTTACTCCAACTACACCAGTGTAACCACAAGTCCTTTCTCACAAGTTGCACATGGAGCCTAATCCTCGACTTTAACTCATCAAGTCCATAAATGTCCT
>OOFC01042762.1:0-20337 GCA_900323345.1 Pseudochromis fuscus
GCTTCCTGACGTGTTCCATGACGTTTACGTGCGCGGACCCTCGTGCACCAACGCGGACATGCGGACGCGGAAAGTATCAATTGGCCTTAACAGTGCTTGGTGGAGGTCTGCGCTCTCAGAGTGCTTTTCTAGTTAGTTTTGAAATTAGTGCAACATTTATAAAATGCAAGAGGACGGACCAGATGGACCACCACTGAGACGAAGAGTTGACTTTAACTAATGACATCAGAATGACTTGTGGAAAAAAATGGATTGAAAAACAGGATTTTTAAATTGAGGTTAATTGGTGTTTTGTGGAGTCAGCATGTAGTGGCGGTCGGGGGTACTGCAGTTCTCTTGCACTAGAAACCTGTATAAAATTTTGCCTCATCTTTCAGTCAGTTTCTATAAACAGTCTTTGGTTTTAACTCAGTAACTTTACTCCAGTAACTGTTGTGGATGACTAAAACACAAACCGAGTTGTTGTAAAAAGCTTGTGGAGCATCTGTGTGTGGAAAGTGTGTTTGCACTGCTGTCCAATATAATGAGGGAGACCCGATGCAAATTACTCCTCCCACGGGCATTTTAAGTCACAAACACACACAAACACAATTTTCCGCCAGCTGTTTTTGCCAAAGTGTGTGTTTGTGTGTGTGTGTGTGTGTGTGTGTGTGTGTGTGTGTGTGTGTGTGTGTGTGTGTGTGTGTATACGTGTTATGCGCTCAAACATGCTCACCTCTTTTGTGTTATGAATTTTAGATTGTTCAGCATAAGTGGGTCATGATGGTCGCATGACAGAGGATTAGACTAATGCAGATAAACTTTGATCTCAACATCAGACACACACACACGCACACACACACACACACACACACACACACGCGCACACACACACACACACACACACACACACGTGTTTCCTCCCCGAGTGCCTTCCTTTCTCTCAGCATCGCTCATTAGCAAGAATCAATCTGCAGCTCTGCGCGAGTGCCAGAGCACTTGTATACACACACTGCTAATAAGGGCCCACGGGACACACACACACACACACACACACACACACATACATGAACACCTTCTCTGATTCTCCAGCTTGTGAGACCGGGGGGAACCTGGCTGAGCTACAGCTCTCTGCCAATGACAGCGAGAGCTACAGAGATACAGAGGAAGCCTGAGAGAGAGACAGCGAGTGTGTACTGGAGTCCTCAGCACATTTTTATGACCTTATATGGTTGTAAACCAAGCGGGGGAATGAGGGAGGGGCTGTCATCTCGCTGTCAGTTTGACATGTGACCTGGAAACAGGAAGTGTTGTGGTGCAGCAGCAGAAGTGAAGAAGGGGAAAACGAGTGCTCGGATGTGCTGTAGTGTGAGAGAGCTGGCGAAGCGCTTCACTCCACCTCCACCTCCACCCTGTACACCAGTGACACAGTCGCAGTACACCCTCTGTTGGCTGCACTGCACACAGATCACTACAAGTGTTTGGCTCAGACTCACATGTCCACATTGTTCTGAATCTTAATCTGAATCCTGCTCTCTGAAACAAACGCAAAGAGTCAAATGTCGGGAAGCTTTTGAGACACTTTCTGCAATTATATGCTTTTATTTTTGTGTTTGTCACATCCCTGACTTCCTGTCCTAACCTGCACCTGTCTGTGTTTGCAGGTACGCATAGCAGCTAACTTTGTCATCCACGCCCCACCAGGAGAGTTCAACGAAGTTTTCAATGGTGAGGACTCTGCTCCATTTTCCTCTGTGTGATGTGTGTGTTAAAATATTTTTGGTAAATTTAATATATTGTATAATACAGCTGAATAGTGAAAGGCGCTGATTCATCACAGCTGGTGAAAAGCTGTTTGAATTGCTCTGCTTTTACACAAGTAGAGGCTGTCATCCGGAGAAAATTGGCTTTTTTTTTGGATTGCTAATTAATTGTTGGCACCACATTTCTTCAGTGTGTTTGACTTTATTTAGAAACTGCAGAACATTAACATTTAACTGATATGGTGATGACATAGCCTCTTAAATCTTCTCTCTGTGTCCAGAATACTGTTTTGTTGCTTTCAAATAAGTCATACAGCAAGTTAATAGTTAACAGCAAGTTAACCAGAAGAAGAGACTGTGCACCTGTAAATAGTAACACTACAAATGGCTGCATTCCATTTCAGTTTGATTGATACCATCCTCATACTCCTGTGCTCTTCCTGCAATGACACGTCGCCATGTTTGTCATAATAATCCACTGAGCTTTGTTTTTAATAATTACCAGTCAGAGGTCTAACCCACTCGTTGTAAGGGCGCACGGCTAATTGAACCAAATCTGTTGAGGTTAAATTAAGCAGGGTTATTGTCAAGTAACTTGTTCAGGTTCAGTGACCCCTGACAGTTGAACCAGTTTATTTTGGTCTCTGTAGGCGAATGGAAATAGTTGTACTGACTGCTGCAGTTTCTGCCACACAGGACGATACAGGCTGAACTGAAACCAGCAGATCAGAGGCTGAGCTTTCAGAGAAATGTGGGAAAAGTCAGGGAATTTTTCACAGTACTGCAACATGACACCATGCTACCTAGCTTATGGCGCATTTACACTGGTACCTACTCGCTTCGCTTCTCCTCGGATCGCTCGGGATCGGCCCCCTGCGGTTGTATTTACATTGCCGAGGATAGTCCCTCCTCCGTGTAGCTGGCCATCATTCGTGACGTCATCTTTTATGCGATTCTTTCATTTCTGACCGCGCCGTCCAGCTGAATTTTCTCATCGGCGACTAATGACAGAAAGGTTTGCACCTCGTCCTGAGTCCATGGGGCAGGATTTCTAACAGATGGTATTTCTCTTCTTGTTGTTATTTCAAACACGTCTACATGGTTTGCCAAAGTTTTAGAAATGGCGTGTTTGCGGGGACAGATTACGTGCCACGCACTGATGACGTAACGACACAGTGACGATTCCGACCAATAAGATTTTATTACCTGCTCCGACCTGACCGGGTACTTTTTTTGGACCCGCAGGAGAGGAGGTACGAAAAGTTGTACCAAGGTCCAGGTACTTTTTTGCCAGTGTAAATGCACCAGAACCGAAGCGAAGCGAGTAGGTACCAGTGTAAATGCGCCATTAGTGTCTCATTTGATCCTCCCAATCACAGACTGTATGTACACTGGCCGAGGCTAATGTGAAGCCAGGAGTTTGTTATTTGAACGTCACCATCTTGTCTTTGTAGAGCCTGAATTGACCATATTTGGATATGAAGGGAGGCAAGTCTGACCTTTGAACCTGAGGACACTGCTCTATGTGTGTGACCCCTGTTCACACTTGATTTCACAACTGGTCAGCTGGTATTTAACATGTGTCTCCAACCTGTCCTGCTGACCGGTTGTGGAGCCAGCCTCTAGTGGACATCAGGGGTATTTCACTCCCCTCTCCCCCCCACTCCTACACTACCATTACATTTCGGGATGTGTTGCTTCGTCCATTTCTGTAAACAGTCTGTGCTCCCAGTGCAGGGTGTCAAACGTGAAGCTGTGCTCTCCCTGAACTTGTTTATGCAGTTTCCAAACAAAGAGCTAAAAATGGAGACATTTCTTTTCATGTGTTCCATACAACAGCACTTTGGCCACCGAGAGGGCAAAGTGAGGCTGGGATGTTTTGGCCAAATTGCGGCTCGGCCTGTGGCACAAGTGTTGACGCCACGCTGTCACAGTGGTGCCCCTGAGAGACTGTGTGTATATGTGTTTTGGCATCGTTAAAGCCTCGTCCTGCCTCGATAAATGTCGTCACCTTGGAGGAACGCCGGAGGAGGGGGGCTGTCTGTCTGCTGCTTATCACAGCCTGACAGCCACACACACACACACACACACACACTAAAACACAGTCCCTTATTGCCACTTTGCCCCTTTCATCTCCGTGTGATTTTTACAGGCTGCTCCACTGAGCTAATTCACCATGTCTGCCTCACTCCTCTGCCATAAATGCTGCAAAGACTGACTCCAGGCGGCTTTGTCTTTTGTGTTCATGTGTGTGTCGTGCTGCTAATCTTCTTTACCTGTATTCTCTCTCCTCCTCTCTAATCATCTCACCATTCTTCCTCCTCAGATGTGCGATTGCTGCTCAACAATGACAATCTTCTCAGGGAAGGTGCAGCGCAGTAAGTCTCCCCTCATGTGCTTTGAAACCTGCTTTTATGAATTTACAGAAGTATAGAGATAAACAGCTCGTTGACATAATGTTTGACAGTTTAATTTGAGTCTTAAATGGTCAACATACACTGATGAGCCAAAACATGGTGACCATCCATGTTGAATCTGCTGCTGGTCCTTCACACGCTGCCAACTCAGCTCTGACCCACCGAGACGTGGACTCCACCAGACCCCTGCAGGTGCCCTGTGGGATCTGGCATCAGGTCCTGTAAGCTGCAAGTTGGAGCCTCCACAGATCAGACTTGTTCCAGCACAGCCCCCAACTCCCCATCGCTGGTTCAGGGCTAACTACAGCTGACCAGCAGAGAGCCACAAGCCTCGGCATTTCACAGTCATCTGGCCCTAATATTTGGTCCTTGTCAGAGTGGCTCAGGTTTTTACACCTGCCCAGATCTCCCACATGCAACACGGACACTACAAGAACTTTTGTTGTTGCAGCTTAATATGTTTTGGCTCATCGTTGTGTGTATTGTCCAGATGAAGACACAGATTAACAATGCAGAATTTAAAGTTTGAAGTGTGTGAAGTAACACTGTCTCTTTCTTTTCAGTGCATTTGCACAGTACAACTTGGACCAGTTTACCCCCGTGAAAATCGAGGGCTATGAAGAACAGGTGAGCTCACGATTCACCCTCTGACCCTGAGGTGATGGTGACTGTACAGAGGATTAAGAGCTGGGGTTTGGACTTAGACTGTATATATTTAAATGGGTAAAGTAACAGGATCGGAAATATTTTAGTAAGATTATGATTATGATAGATTATGATAAGATAGACCTTCATTCATTCCACACTGGGGAATTCTTTAAAAATTAGCCTAACTATAGGTGTCAAAAAAAACCCACGTCCACTAGATGCTGGCTGTAAAATACTCCATCTGTACTGATGCTTTAGACTGAACCTCTGGTCTTACCAAAAGTTGAGTCATTTAATACCCATAGACCATATATTGAAGTGGATGAAGCAGCTGGGTCCAAATGAGGCCAATGCAGAAATGCAAAAAGGTGCATTTCCCCCAATGGCCACTAGATGCTGGCTCCAAAATATTCCACTTGACTTCAACTCAATTATGGTCATGAAATGAAATAGTCAGTCAGTACAACTGGTCTCCAATTAGACCACCGCTGATCTCCAGTCTCATACACATTGGACAGTGTCCACAGGTTCAAGGGTCAGACCCGCCTCCTCACTCCTCCCCTCAAATCCAAATATGGTCACTTCTGGCTCCAAACAACCAACATGGCCACGATCAAATACCAAACTCCTGGCTTTAAAATGTGAGTCCACAAACCAGCAGGTGACACCATGTTAGCTTCGTCCATCCTATATCTGGTCTGTGGGAGTGGAAGACACAGTTCATAAACTAGATCCATGTGGGTTGGACAGTCACATGTTACATATGTTGTGATGTTTCTTTGTTCTTTGCAGCTCTATAACAGGATGTAGAAAAGGTGTGAAGCTTATTGTGCCAGTGCAGATCATGTAAAGTTTGTCAAAAGATGAGAAAAGAGATGCTGGCACCATTATTGTTTTTATGATACCAGAGGCTCAAAGGCAAATTTGTCATTATTATTGCATTAAATTGTTGCATCATCGCCAGCAAAGCAGGAGAAAATGTGTTTGGATGAAATAATCAAACAGGTCCCTGTGTTCAGTTTTCCCCGGGAAACAAGATGACAAACACGTCTTGATTGTAGTGTCATTGTGCTCGCTGCCTGTGAGTCTGTGGGAAGGTTGGATCATTGTTTTGGATGAATGTGTCGGCTTCAGTAACGATTGCAGTGGCTTATGTAAAGATGTCATCATGTCCCTCTGAAATTCCCCCGTCTGATACCCAGCAGAGCTGAGCTGTGCTGGGGAGGAACACAGGAGGTGGAAAGTTCGGGCTGATGTCTGTGATTCCTCATCGTCTTTTACTCTTTGTTCTTTCTTTTCTTCTGCCATCATTATTTATTTGTGCTCCTCTTCCTGATCTTTACTGATGCTCTTGTCTGATCATTTATTCATTGATTTCTCTGACTTGCTGTATTCTTCCTTCACATTTCTCTGCCTACTTCTTGCTCTCCTCCCCTCATGTCTTCACTCTCTCCTTCCTCCTCTTCTCGTCTTTCCGTTGCCTCCGCTCTACCTCCCAGGTCTTAATCACAGAGCATGGTGACCTTGGAAACGGCCGAGTCTTGGACCCCAAGAACAAGATCTCCTTCAAGTTCGACCACCTGAGGAAGGAGGCCAGCGACCCACGGCCCCACGATGTTGACAGCTCCCTGGAGGGTTGGAGGAGCGCCGTGGACTCGGCCGTCAGGGCCTACGTCAAGGAGCACTATCCCAACGGAGTCTGCACCGTACGTCCAGGAAGCAGCTCGCACCACCAAGTTCACACAATCATTTCACCAGTAAAAACTGGACTACATGCTGGGTTCATGTAACCCAGTAGGATAGGCTGTTTTTACCCAACATTTTGTAGTTATTCCCAGTTATTTCCAATTATTTTGTTGTTTTTACTCAACATCGTGAGTGTTTTTGTCCAATCTTTTTGTTGTTTTTCTATCCATCTTACTGGGATAAATTAACCCAGCTTGTAGTTCGTCCAATATTTATCCAATTTTGGGTACAAACAGCCCAGCATTTTTTAAGGTGTCCATTGTGTCGTCTTTTATAACTAACGCACATTTTTTTAAACTGTGCATCAGATGTATTTTTTACAGTGTAGGAAACTAGAGGTGGTGTGTGATGCACCTAACGAAAATACAAGGCTAGTTTCACACTGAGGACTTTTTAATTTCAGAAGGGTTTTTGTAATCTCTTCATTTATTTATTCTAATGTAGCTGTTCGCAGAGAGAAGACACAACAAGCACCATCTAATTATATCAACGTGCCCACGACAGAACAGGACGTCATGGCAGGCCAATATTTAGAAATGGTTGCAATCCACTTTGCAAAGCTACTGTTGTCCTACTTATTAAACACGCTGTATATATTACAGCCTCTCAGTAGCAGGTCAGTATGAGATTAATTGTGTAACTGGGAACCACAGAACCGCTGTCTCATTCAGTCGCTGCACATGTACGGCAGTGAAGTGGAAATGATGAAAATGTGAGATGTAAAACTCCTGAAACTGAACGTTTTCTGTTCCCTTCTCCTTTCAGATTTACGGGAAAACCATCGACGGACATCAAACCATCATCGTGTGCATCGAGTGCCATCAGTTTCAACCAAAAAACTTCTGGTATGTTCACACAGAATTTAATGTGACTTTTTTTTTTTTTTTTTTGCGCAGAGACCAGCAGCACTCGGATGATGTCTTCTCCAAACTGCACTAAATCGAGCCTCCACTGTGTCCTGATATGTACACGACCCTTCAAAGGCATTACTTTAATTGGCACTTAACTCTGAAGGGTTAGCCTGTGGCCCCTCACAAGCATCGCTGAGCTGTTTCTGATTGGGTTAATCTAATTGGATAAGACCTGCATCAATCCTCTTTGCTGCTGGGTTTTACTTGGCTTATGGGTTGTTTGGTGTAATGATCCCACAACGCCTGTAAGCCATGGTGTTGTTGACTGCCTCTTTTCTGTAATAAGGCACCTATAGGGGGGATTTTGGTGTGTGATTATGAATATTCTTATACTTCAAAGGAATGTAGCCATTGTTAGATAAAATGTAATATAAAAATGGTAAAGCTAGTTTTCCAGCTGGTTGTTACTAAACCTTCACAGGAGAGGAGTGTTAGCAGGAACAGGGGATTCAAAGAGCTGCAGTCGAACCTCAAACATGATGAAAAAGAGGCGTCCTCCTCGTTTCATGTGTTACTCTGAGGAACAGTTTCCTCGTCTGCCCACACACATCTAAATGTTTTCCCTCTGCTGCTTTTTTCATCTCTGTGGAGCAGCTGAAGCATCAATGGATTTTAAAGTCACTTGCTGTGAGCACGTCATGATTTATTCACCATGTCTGTTTCCATTGACGAGCCCAAAGACTTTTATTATTTAGTCTTTAGAGATGGTTTGATTTTTAATCTTTTGCAAGTTGATAATGTGGATAGAAACCGATGTCTGAAACTGTTTCTGGTTTTTATGCTCTTCTTCTTTTATGGTTTTGATGATGGTGGAGTTCATTAGGAGACCACCATGGACTGTATTTATGAATGAATGAAGCAACCAGGTCTCACAAAAAAGTGAAATATTCCCAAAAAACTGGCTCCAGTTGACTTCAATTCACAAATGGTCATTTTCAATCCTGAAATATTCAGTCAGTACATTTTTCCACAAGTCATTCTGATGTCATTAGATAAAGTCAACTCTTCTTCTCAGAGATCTGGTCCATCTGAAAATAATTTCATCATTAATGAGATATTAGGCTGAGTTGATGACAAAGCAAATTTTGGCCTTACTCGTGCGAATACAGCAGCTGGACTGATTTATTTCATCACATATGAATATTCGTCCACAACAGCCAATAGGAATGCTCCTTCTGGAAACTGCAATGACCGCCACTTTCACCATCAACAATGAGCAAAATCTCAGATATTGAACACATTCTGAACACATTCAGCGATGAAGAGCTCGTCCTCATTTCTGCTCCTCAGTGACATCAGGGAATCTCAACACAGTAACACATGATGCTATTTTTTTGCCATGTTAATTATTTTTCAGTTCACAAGGGTGTGAATTTGCATCTATTTGCATTTGGAGTGAACGCAGCGTTAGGCTTAAAAAGAGGAAGATTTAGGGGCGTGGTTAGTGTGATACGTCGTTTTCCAATGAGACTAGACCTGAACCTCAGTCTCAAACATTGAGCAGTGTCCCTGGGTTTAAGGGTTAGCCCCGCCTCCTCACTCCTCCCTTCATATCCAAATATGGTCACTTCTGACTCCAAAAACAAACATGGCCGCATTGAAACACCAAACTCCTGCTTTCAGAATGTGAGTCCACAAACCAACAGGTGACATCAGGTTAGCTTTGTTTGTTCTGTATACAGTCATGAATTACCGTATTTTCTGGACTATAAGCCACTACTTTTTTCCGACGCTTTGAATTTTAACACCGGTGTGGCTCAGTATCGGCGGCACCAAGCTCGTTAGCTTTTTACAAGCTAGCAAGCTCCGTGCCGCCGATACATTTAGCCTCGTCACATCAGACCCGGTCAGTGGACCACATGAAACTGTTCAAATAAATTCAATAGCGACTTATAGACAGGTGCGCTCAATAGTCCGGAAAATACAGTAAATCATTTACACTAATGTCAACATAATGATTTATTTATTATGTATGTGAACACACCATCATGTACAGTATAATGCACCCTGAATGAGGACACTCTGCGGTGCAGGTTTGTCTCTCTTGATCTCAGTGAAACTACTAATGGGACCTTCAGGTCGTCCGAACTGTTATGCTCCAACGTCCCGGTGAAACAAGGAGAGTCGGGGGAGTTTATGGCTGAGTGATTGAAGTCTGGTTTTCTCTCTTCCTGTCTGCACAGGAACGGACGCTGGAGGTCAGAATGGAAGTTTACCATCTCCCCCTCCACCACTCAGGTGGCAGGCATCATGAAAATCCAGGTATTCCGTTTGAATGGCTGTGCTGTGTGGTTATCATCTAGGGCGTGGTTGTTTTAAGACCCTCTGTCACTCACACAGTTTATTTCCTATTCTCTACAACTGAAGTCGTACCAGATAAACTGAGCCTGCACTTTGTAATTTCCAGGTTCATTACTATGAGGATGGAAATGTTCAGCTGGTGAGCCACAAAGAGGTTCAGGAATCCATGTCAATTTCTGTGAGTACAACTCATGAAGATACCTCAAAGACCTTCATATCGCAGACCTGACATCACCTTTCACTTCCTGTATTAAACACTAAATCCTCAGTGTGTGTGTTATATATTTAAGGTGATGGTACTTCTGTAATCCAGTCCACTGCAGTTAGGATTTTATGTGATAAAATTGCAGTTTTGTCCTGATGACAGCTCCTCTGGGATGTTTTTTGCCTTGTTATGAGCAGTTTGGAGGTGATAGTTTGCATACTTACGACGCCTCGCCTCTCCTCTTCAGATGATTAATGTGTCATGTCATCTTTCAGAATGAGGCTTCAACTGCAAAGGAGTTTGTGAAGATCATGGAGGCTGCAGAGAATGACTATCAGGTCTGTCAGCCACTGAACTGGACACTTACGTTTAAAACACAGATTATTGGCTGTTTGAGGCTGAACTTTCACTTCAACCTTGATGTTTTTTTAACTGATTTATTTCAATTTTTGGTGCAACATATTCAGTGGACTAACATGAGACTCTCCAATCAAACAACTTTCTGTTACTTCCTTTAGGATTTAAAAAGGACCGATTCAGCTTTTCCATGTTTTCTAAATAGTTTTACAGTGTTGGTGTTCATACCACACATGGTCAGAGTTTCAGATCATGAGGTAAAGTGATGCTCCAGTCATCTCTGTGAGAAAACTCTGTCTGTAGCCTGATGGATACTCTGTTTCAGAAATCTGGTCTGAGGCTGAAAGGCTGACGTGCGATACAAGACTATCCGATTACAGTCGTCATAGTAACTGAACGCATTCTCCAGTTCTCATGAATATTATTACATTTATTTATTTCATGTACCGCAGCATATAAATAAGATATTGTACAGTTGCTACCTTCAGTGTTTTCCCACAGCAACATTTCCCATAAATCCACAGATTAATATGAACATACATAGAAAACATTTAACATCCAGCTTGTGATTAAAATCCTGAATCCAGGTTCTGGTCCACCATCAGCTGTTAATGGGTTCAGTAACATTTACCAAACCCAGACGTCCTGCTGGGATCTGTCTGCTGCTGAATGTTGGTCCTGAATCAGATCCTGGATCAGGTTCAAACATCTTCACACTGGTTGGAAAAGTTTCAATTTCCAGTCAACAAAGTTACTTTGTTTGTTTGTTTACAGTCACCTGTTGGAGAGTCAGGCTCTGCCTCCTCTGTCACCTTGATGTTAGCCAATCAGAAGAAAGTGGGATCACGAGGAGGGAGAGGGGGGTGGAGTCAACAGACTATTGTACACAGAGGATGAAATGAGGGACTGAATAAATGGACTTGCTTGAACTGTAATCTGTACTAAACTACTCTAGAAGAGGACAAGATTACAAATACTATCAAGTTTGAAATGAGCAGAATATGTTCTCTTTAATAATGAAACACTTTTACAAACCTCCAGTACAGGAAGACTTTTCAAATACAATATTACAAGATTGTACAATATCAGAAATCTACACACAGAAAACAGTGACATATGTGATGCGGTGTTAAGTTTTTATCTTGGGTATTTAAAGTTTTATTAAATTCAGTAAAAGTATTTCCATCATCCTTCAAGTGATATTTATATTTAGACTTTATTTCAATAAATTTTTAATATGCTCTTATCTCCTTTCCTCCCCACCCTCCCTCCATCTTTCTTTTATTCCTTTCAGACGGCCATCAACGAGAATTACCAGACCATGTCGGACACTACCTTCAAAGCCTTACGCCGCCAGCTTCCTGTGACACGCACCAAGATCGATTGGAACAAGATCCTGAGCTACAAGATCGGCAAGGAGATGCAGAACGCCTAAAAAAAATAATAAAACAGCGGAGAAGATAACAGACAGATCCCCCCGACTCCCATCCCCTCCCAAATAACGTTGCATGACTGGATAGTTGTATCGTCTTTGTACAAAAATTAGAGAAAAACAGGGCAAAGAAAGGTTTGGTCTCACAGCCAGACGTCACATCACACATCGGATGGCTACTCCTTCTTGTTTTTATACAGATACCGTTAACTCCTCTGTATATTGCATCTTTGGTGATAAAGGTATTTTGGGAAAATATAACCTGAGGAAACATTGCAAGACATAGGAAAAAGGGGGCGGGGGGCGGACACTTGTATGCAAACACCCTTATACAACTCCAATATCACGTGTGCAATATTTATCGTGTCAGTGAGACCACGCCTTTTGTTTGACCCGGTGAAAAACGGTTTGAATTTGCGATGATGGTTACGAAAAAAATAAACATTTGTGGGAGAATTTAGTCTGAAAAGAGCTCAGATGTTACGGCTGAAAACGAACGACTCCCTTCACTTCACGGTTAATGTCCCATTAACGGTCAAAAAACAAAAAAACAACCAAAAAAAAAAATTAAAGAAAGAAACGTTCTGTGTTCATTGACTGGTATCTTTGGCACAAGCAGCCACCACTGTCAGCCACTCAATGTTCTTGTTCCCTCATTTTGGTACTGCTCCCCTCACCGTTTGTCCCGTCTGTGAGATCTCGAGCTCGCAGCGCTCCTGGCTAAATTGCCTTTTTCTTTGATTTTCTTTCTGTTTGACTTGACATCGTGTGAACTCTCACTCAGCGCAGGGAGTTACTTAACAAGCTTAATTAACGAGTCATCAGTCGCTAAGTAATGTGCATAATGTCCAATTTACAATAAAATCAAAAAGTATCACTTTCTCCTCCAGTGCTTATTTTTATTAAAAGAAGACAACAGAACCTGACTGTATTATATAACAAGGCACATTGTAATATATACCTGTATGAAACATCCTGTCTGTCGGTTTGGTGATTTATTTCCATGAGATTAATTGTAATTCAGTCACAATTATGTTGCATTAAATGACAAATTTTCTATTTACTGACTCACTCATAATTTCTGATGCCATGTATTGTGATGCAGAAATGGAAAATATAATAATGAAAGTGGAGGTGTATCATATTCTTTGGTGTGCACTATAGTTATTCTGCTGGGTGGGGGCAGTCAAAGTTCTTGAAGCAGTGAGGATGACTACACTCTAACTTTGTGTGATTTAACACAGAATTACCAATTTGCCACATGCTCAACTTAATTCTTTCGCATTTATCTGTAAAAAAAAAAAAAAGTTTTGTTTTTTTAAATCAATTAGCAAGTAAAACAATCTAATATATATATATATCTTATGGGTGATTTTATGTATGCTACTAGCGCAGTGTAGTATACCCAGGTTGATGCTGATCCTTGATTTTAAGATACAAACATTAACTGTAAATTTATGATTATGTCTACACTAAAGACTAATATCAGGAATTTTAAAACCATCGTGATGCTGTTAGTTTTTTAGTGTCAAATCCAACTCATAAAATAATGTTTTGCCATATCATATTAATCCAAAAATAGTTCACTTTGATAAGATTATCAAATTTCTTTAGGTTTATTTGTCCTTATCCAGTAAATACAGGGTCAACAGTGCAGTGGGTTGGTAGATAAGTCGGTTTTAATCTGGGTATTGCACAATAAAAAAATAGACACTCATAAAATATTCAAGTAGAATAGAAAAATGCAATGCTAACAAAACTAAAATATATAAGTATAATAGTATATACACACACACATAAAACACACACATATCTCAAATAAAGAGTGACAATAACAATGTAAACAATTAAAGAAAATAAACCACATCGATATGGTGGAGTATTGCACGGATAGAAATGTATTGCACATCGGACAGACGTATTAGCAGAAAAATATTAGAAATATATATGCATAGTGTATTTGCCATTTATTTTATAACGAACCACAGACTGTGTATAGGAGTACATACAGTCTGTGATAGAAACATGAAGCAGAGTGTGGTGTACAGTATGACTGACCGACAGCTGACCACCAGCTCCTCTTCCTGATCGGTAACCTTCATCTCGTGTGCTTAGCATTTAATATTTAAAGTATTTTATGGGGCAGGTTGACATTGCCGTGCAGACGGATTAGTGTCAGCGCCATCTTGAGGCGGTGCGTGGTGCCTGTGCAGGTTAACTGGTAAGTGTTAGCTAACATCCAGCCCAGTGTGAGACACGTCTACACGGTCCTCTGCTGGAGATACACACATGTTGGAGACATGCTAGCTACGAATAAGGACTTCACTCTGCTCCCCACGTACACACATTAAGGTAAGCTCTGACACTCACGTCCCCCCGGTGGTCCCCCTGCTGTTCACGGTGTCTCCACTTTTTATCCCTCCTCATTTTTTATTATTATAAAAACTTTTGTAAACGTTAGCCACCTCTCGTTAGCCGTTAGCTAGCAGGGGGCGAGCGGCTAACGCTGAGTTTAAATGGAAATCCTCGTGCTCGGGAGAACGTGCGTGGCCCACGGTAAAACGCACGTTAGGAGCATCAATTAGAGGACGAGCCGCCGTGGGTGATTCGTTTTTCCGTTAAGCCAGCTCAGTGGGGGTGGGAGCGGAGCGGTGTGTTGTTTTTACTGGTCTCCATCATGAGTCAGTGCAGTGAGTGTTATCTGGTGCTGCACAGTTTGAGTGTCTGCTGTCTCACTTCTGAGTGAAGGGGGGGATTCAAAGAAAACTTTATTAGAAACTTGGATCAGACATGTGCCCAGTCTGGTGGAGCTGGAGTGTGCACCTCTGCTTGGCATTATGTGTCTCTGAGCCCTGTGCAGCCGCTGATGAGTCTCCTGTGACTGAGTGCTGAACAGCAGATGGAAGAATGTGCTCTTTCAGAAAGCCAGCTGGCTGGAACTGGAGAGGGCAGGAGAGCCTGTAGACACACACACACACACACACACACACACACACACACACACACACTGGCTGGGAGATTTAGGGTGCTGTATGTATGTATGCATGTATGTATGTATGTATGTGTTGGACCTGAGCAGTCATAACCAGAAACGTGTCAGGTTTAATGTGTCAGGGGTGCTATTGACCCTCACCCTCTCACTTCTCACACTGAAAGGTGTTAATGCTGCTGATGCCTTCTGAATTGGCCGTTTGACAAACCCCCGAATCCCCCAAGATACGTCTGGATGAGTGTCATAAAAAATCTAAAGTGACCACATTGTCATTCGTCATTAAATAGAAACCCAGTGTGGAACTAAACCTGCATTTTCTAATGGAAACTATGTACAAAACCTGGACCAGTAATACTGCTCTTCTGTTTTGAATTACATCAGCAGGACTGAGGCTGAAACTGCTTTTAATCCAAACTCCTTTTACCATATTTGTAGCATCACATAACCCAATTCTAATACTGTCGACACAGCACAAGTATGCACTGTATATAGACATGGATGAAGCAAGCACGGCGTCACCCACCAGTTTGTGGCATTTGAATGTGACCATGTTGGAGCCAGAAGTGAACATTTTTGGATATGAAGGGAGGAGTGAGGACATGGGTCTGACCCTTGAATCCGAGGACACTGTCCAATGTGCATGAGACTGGAAGTCAGTGACAGTCTCATTGGAAACCAGACCTGTCAATCAAACTAACCACACCTCTTCATCTCTGTCTATTTGAAGCCTGAAGGACATCACAGAGAAGAGTGTTTTGAGCCAGTATCCGTTAGTCATTGGTGGTATTGCACTTTCTTGCACTTCTGTATTGGCCTCATTTTTGAGCCCTGCTTGCTTTGTCCATTTCTATGAACCGGGGGTGTCAAACATAAGGCCCACGTGCCAAACCTGGCCCACCAGAGGGGGCAGTGTGGCCCGCAGGATAAATTTATAAAGTGTGAAAATGACACAGAAGACATTAGCTGCAATTTGCCACAACTTTTAGGGGGATAAATTAACTTTCTCCCTTAACAGCTCCCACTTCAGGTGGTCAGGGATACTACACAGGTTTATTTATTTGTTTGTTTGTCAGTAACAATGCACTAAACATAGGATAAAATCTAATATGTTTGAGCTCATTTGCAGCTCTTTTTCTCTGAATGTGGAAATGGATGTAAGTTTCTAATAATTTGTAGATCTTGACAAGTTGTTTTCATCATGAAGTGACATGCTGTATTTTTCAGTTCCATATACCTGTGACTGAATGTTTTGTGCCCTTGTAGAGGGCACAAAACACTCCTCGCTTATTTTTCTTAAGAGATTTTAGGTTCATAAAGTGTTTTGTAACAGGATAGTTCTTTAAATGTCAAGATTTTTATAATGTACTTGTTCTTTGCACTAAAGCAAAAGGCAAGATTTGGAGTCATCATTATTTATAGGTTATTATGCTGTTATTTTACTAGCTTGGTCCACTCCAGATCAGATGGGCTTTGTGTGGCCCCTGAACTAAAATGAGTTTGATACTCCTGCTATGTACAGTCTATGGTCTGGAGTTAATTTTTGCTCCGTGTTGAATAAGAAATAAAGAAATCACCCAATACACCCTCCTGAAAGTTTTCAAAACAGTAAAATGTTGATATTCTTTTGCAAGTTATCAGTGTAATGTAGCACGTATTAAGCTCTTTTCTTCATCATCATCTTCTTTAGGTTGTAAATTTTCCATAACCCCTCTGTTGTAGTCGTGAGCAAGTCCTAAAGAAAATTATAGTCTGGAAATTGTCAAACCCATGTCGGTATTGCAGGTATTTTTCTGGACATATCTGGTGAGTCCAAACATGTTGACACTGCACACATCAACGGGAGATTTCAATCAACAAGTGAACCTTTTCAGCAATGTGCTAAATTTGACTACAGCTGTGTATGTAAGCCAGCACGCCATGCAAGCAAAGTGGAGTTTTGACCTTGGTTGCGTCAGCACTGCCTCTCCTTATCAGATTTGTTTATTTATTTAATGCTAATTTGTATAGGGATAAGTATGTAGCAACCAGTGCCACACACACAGTATTTATAGCCTGGGCTCATTTGCATTGCCTGTCACTTGATGGCCTGGGAAAGTAAAATAATTTGACTAATGGTGTGCAGACAGTCCCCCTCTGTGCAAATATCACTCATTAGACTTCATAGTGGGACGGTGGATGGAAGTGAAAACCCACAGCTTCTGCGATCCCTGATTGACCTCATGGTGCAGACCCGAAGGTTTAAATTAAAATGGATTTCAGTTGCAAATCAATACCAGAGAATAACAGTTGAAAACATCACAATACAAAATCTGTATTTCTTCTTACAACACGTGTTGTTTGACAGCGACGTGTTGCATTGCTAACGTACTTTCACTTCCTCGTTAGGGTATCTTCTTAGTTCCACTTTCACCCATTTACAATTAGAGATTTGATCTTGTGGGATTTCCCCTCAACTGTTTATCAGTTTTTCACAACTGCCATTTCTGCTCAACTTACCTCCTCTGATTTTAATCTAGTCACTTTGTTTGAGTGGTTTCTAGCACCTTCTCAGCATAGTGGCTTTTGTCTTACCACAGAGAACTTGCTTGGTCTTGTTGCATCATCCCCCTTAGGTGTTAAAACTGACAGCAGTAGGTTTAATAAGAGAAGGACAGAGTCAGACCTGCACACCTGTTTCCTTTACTTACAAGCTACATGGCTTCTTAGAGGTGCGACATTTTGTCTTATTTCAGTTGATATCTTCTCGTGCACTTGGTGAATATTCGTTCTTGGTCCCAACCGGATGCACGAGTTTAGGAAGCGTGAATCCCCTCCGTTTTTTGAGGTTCGTGGGCATCGTGGAGGTTGCAGAATATAATAAAATGTTGCAAGGGCTGTGCTGAGGGACGCAAGGGTGACGCGAGATGTCCTCACCAACACAAATGAGATGTTGGACGTGCGTGCTTCGTAGAGGTAGCGCTACACGAGAAACACCGGTGTTTAAGTTCAAAGCTTCGGAAAAAAGTAGCGGCTTATAGTCCGGAAAATACGGTAATTTATAAAGTTAATTGCTTTTTTCAATCGACTGCATACCTACAATCTCACCAGCTGATGAGCCACAGAGTACCCTGTCAGACTGAAGTTTAACTTGTGAGAAAACTTTTTTGTCTTGACTCTGAATTTGCCTTTGTAACCACATCAAATTCATAATCAGCTTTTCAAAGGTTTCCACTTGAATTCTGTGGAAAAAGTCTCCCACAGATAAAAGTACTTCCGCTCAATTTGACATTATCTGTGTTAGGTCAGTCAGTCGGGGGAGTAAGGTAAATAATATCTGTAGAAAACAGACTTTGAAATGACAGCAACAGTCTCACAATGTTTCAGCGTGGTACTCGTATCACTGAGGATTAGATGAAGTCACGGACATGTAGGACATCCCCTAACGAGTGGACCATTGCTGTGTCTTTCATTATGTACTGTGCGCCATCATTATCAATAAAATACGATATTAGATTCTTATGTAGTACGATGTACAACATGGTGGTCGTTCCTATGCAGCGTACGTTGTGGCAAATCCTGTAAATTCTGATTAACTTACATCAGATCTCACACTGGCCTGCTCCTCACTGCATGTGTGGTGTCAGAGTTAGAAATTACACCATCATCCACACTCCTCTGACTCCTGATTTGCTGATGGAGATTGGGTTCATATATAAGGCAGCTTCCTATATGCTTACAGTGCAAAGTTAGTGTTGCGTAAAAGATCATCCGTCTCTTCCCAGTCACTTTGAGACACAAAATTTGCAAGTTGGATATTGGACTAAGCCGAGCGTGAAGCAATGAGCTGGTTGTGGTGCATTTGTTGTAAAAATATTGGTCCTGGACTGTAGAATAGGCTTCATAATTTTGATGCACAGCCATGAGACTCAAAATGTCAGAGCGTAAAAAGGGAGATTTAGGCACCATTTGGCGGTACCATGTGAACGACGAGTACTCCTCAGTGACCGTCGGAGCAGGGCTGTAATAGAAGAAATGTTTTGTTATGTTTTTGCGGAGAGTGCTGGCAGGCTGATAAATTGTGTCCCGGTTCAGACACTTTCTGCAGGGCATGTTTCCCAGGCTTTGTATACCCCAGGGAATTAATTCATGCATCAGAAATAAAATCTCTTTTGAAGACTTTATTTTTTTCCGACAGACTTTTTGCTGCTAAAAGGTTCCAACTAGGCCTGTCACTTTTTATCTGATATTCGCATATTCCTTTGAATGTTGGGTGAAAAGTACATATTCACACTGTAATGACCTGTTAGACCCGTAGGCTGCAGGCTCTCTATCACCACATCGGACTATTTGAAGTAGTTTCTGTGGCGTTTATTTAGTCTCAAAGTCACACAGGCACCTAAGCACGATACAAGAGGCTGGATGAGTATTTGTGATGGGAAAAGCATCTCCACAGGGGAGCATTCAGTCTTAATCAATCAAACTAACCACACCTGTAAATCCTCAGAAATGGACAAGTTTATCTTGAGCGCTATGATGGCTTTGACTCTGTACCAGGTTAAAACCAAGACTCTGTGTCGTTTTTGCTGTTTTCTGGGACTTCTACAACACGTAAAACTAACCAATATTGATAATGGATGTGGCAGTTGTTGAGGGTGACTATTCGAGTATGGTGAAATCTCCCAAATCAGTCCAGCGGCCATATTTGTGTGAGTAACATGAGGTGAAAATTTCCTTTGTATTTGCTGTGAACTGAGCCTCATATCTTCTTAACCCTTGTACGCCCCTGGGGGTCTCCTCGTACCCCGAAGAGCATAGGAGGCGGGGTACGAAGAGACCCCCGGGGGCGTACAAGGGTTAATGATAAATAATTTTCAGATGGACCAACGGTTCACTGAGAAGAACAGTTGACTTTAACTAATGACATCAGAATGACTTGTAGAAAAAATGTATTGACTTCAGGACTGAAAATGACCGTTTTTGAATTGAAGTCAATTGGAACTAGCATCTAGTGGCCATCGAAGGTATTGCACTATTTTTGCACTTCTGCATTGGCCTCACTTTTGAGGCCCGGTGGCTTCGTCCATTTCTATAAACAGTCTGTGGGTATCAAGGAAAAGGGTTAGGATCATTCGAATGTATTTACCGTATTTTTCGCACTATAAGGAGCATCGGATTATAAGGCACACCTTCAATGAATGGTCTATTTTAAAACTGTTTTCATATATAAGGTGCACCACATTATAAGGTGCATAGAATAGAAACTACTGTAGTGTCTGGGGTTGTGTTATCATCCATCTAGATGAAGCTGCACTAAAGTGAATGTCAACAAAACAGTCAGATAAGTCAGTCAGTCAAACTTTATTCATAGAAAACAAACCAACGTTCTGACAACTCCGTTCACTCCACAACAAGCTAGTACATTCACAATACGGTACCGTACGTACCGGTAGCTCTTACCGGTATTTGCGCCGCCTTCGTTGAAAACAATGTATTTCCAACTCCATTTGTCACAGTTCAAAGCTACATGAACAGCTGTTTGATTTTTTCTCTGAGGTAACGTCAGTGACGTAGTTTTATCTTTTACCAACAGCAAGGTACAACAGGTAG
>OOFC01042763.1:0-11670 GCA_900323345.1 Pseudochromis fuscus
GCTACCGTAGTCAGGGGGCGTATATTGTGATTGCACTAACGTTTGATTTACTGTAGCGGTATCAGACTGTTTCTTTTACGTGTTTATTGAATCAGGGAAAAGTTCCCCTCCACGTTTGTGATGCACTAACTACATGATAAAAAGTTGCACTACCTGTTGTACCTTGCTGTTGGTAAAAGATAATACTACGTCACTGACGTTACCTCGGAGAAAAAAATAAAACAGCTGTTCATGTAGCTTTGAACTGTGACAAATGGAGTTGGAAATACATTGTTTTCAACGAAGGCGGCACAAATACCGGTAAGAGCTACCGGTACGTACGGTATTGTGAATGCACTAGCTTGTTTTGGAGTGAACGGAGTTGTCAGAACATTTGTTTGTTTTCTATTAATAAAGTTTGACTGACTGACTTATCTGTTTTGTTGACATTCACTTTAGCACAGCTTCATCTAGATGGATGATAACACAACCCCAGACACTACAGTAGTTTCTATTCTATGCACCTTATAATGCGGTGTGCCTTGTATATAAGAAAACAGTTTTAAAATAGGCCATTCATTGAAGGTGCACCTTATAATCCAATGCACCTTATAGTGCGGAAAATACAGTATGTCTATGACTAGAAATGGTACAGAGTGGAATCTGAAATTTTCCTTAATATCCTTCTCTTGGCATTAAAGTCGCTCTGAACTTGACTCTGCAAGGTCAAAGGTCTTGTTTGGAGGGAGTGAATCTCCTCAGCACTACAACAGAACAATCTCCCATCCTCAGCTAATTAAGTTTCTTCTGTCCCGGCTATTTGTTGTTGCTTAATGAGAGCACTCGGCACCCCTCTGGTGTCCTATACTGTAATTAATGGACAGTGCGAAGATGAGGAGGTGGAGGAGGAAGAGCAGGAAGAAGGTAAAGTGGAAACTCGTCCTGTCTGGTGACCTGCTGGTTGCCCTCACAAGCTCTGGCTCCCTCTCCCTCTGCTCCTCTCTCTCTCTCACCCTCTGTCTTTGTATTCCTCTCTTGACTTGCTGCTCTTTTTCCAGTAGGCTGTTTGACAAGCTGCCAGTTCTAATGCCCTCAGTGCAATGTCCCTTGTCAACTCCCATAAACTCTTATATCTATCAGAGCTTCCTCTTAACAAAAAAAGAAGCTTCCATTATCAAAGTGATTAAAAATGATCTTTAATTTCAGGGACAGCCAAGGGTACGGTGAGTTTAGACAAAGAGCCAATGGCAATAAAGTTCCACATCTGCATATCTTTATTATAGTCTTTTTTTCTTGTAACCTGCGTCTCAGCCTCGTCTTTTATCCTGTCAGTCCTCCACCCCTCTCCGTTTCTCTGGTTGTCTCCCTCTTTTCTGCCACATCGATGGGAAGTGTTAAGTGTTGCTACAGTAGTGTCCACGGATCAATTGATCACGCTGACCTTGACTCCAAAATGTAAATGATGTTGTTAGATAACGGCTTATACAGGAATCCACTCCATCCTATGGATTTGGCAAAAGTGGCTTTTAAAAGTGTTCTAAATCGGATATGTTAACTTTGCATTTGTAATAATTACCGTATTTTCCGGACTATTCAGCGCACCTGTCTATAAGCCGCTATTGAATTTATTTGAACAGTTTCATGTCGTCCACTCTGACCAGGTCTGATGTGACGAGGCTAAATGTATCGGCGGCACGGAGCTTGCTAGCTTGTAAAAAGCCAACGAGCTTCGTGCCGCCGATACATGAGCCACAAAGCGTTGGAAAAAAGTAGCGGCTTATAGTCCAGAAAATACGGTACACATCTTATGAACAGTAAGTTGTAAGTAAGTTGATATATTCCTCTATATATTCTCTACACTATATTATATTTTCCATTATTGCATTCAAATGAAAAAAGATGTAATGTTCTCATCTCTGCCAACCAAGGTGAGATAAAACAGCAATAGGAATAAATGTGATATAGTGTGATGAATAAAAATTGCGGCGATAGTGAAATACCTTAAGAGCATAACTCCACCATGCATCAAAAGTACACACTGTCCAACTTGTTAATTTAATTACCCGAGTTGCGTTGGGGGTTTTAGATGGCGGAAGAGGTAGTTAGTCTCTGTGCCAGTGGATGCCACCTCAACTGGCTCCTCTCATTTACTTCTTGCTTCCTCTCTCCTTGCATGGATACACTGTACAGGCCTTTCACAAGCTCTGGCTCAATTACATTTCCAAGGTGGTGGTTGTGGTGAAGGGTGCAAAGATGAAGAGGAGACACAGGGAGGTAGGGTAAGGGATTAAAAAAAAAGAGAGAGAAATGGGTTTTGGAGAAGATTTTGAGCCACAGAGTAAAATTCAGGAGAGCTAAATATGTCAGGACAGGCTTAATTAGGACCATTACGGGGCGGCCATATGGGGTTCACAAGGTTGTCTGTTAGTCACAGCAAGAGAACACGATTAATGAAAACTCACAAAGTGATGAGCACTAAATGTTTAATGCCAAGAAAGAAGGGAGGGAGGGGGTGTGTTAAAAGTGTATCTGACACAAACAAGAAGTGGCAAGGTGCAGCTATAGTGCGAGGCAAAGCAAAAACAAATCACAATTTTCAAATAGCCCTTCAGATGGGAAATTGATCAGCGGGATAAATGCATGCAGTAGAGGACTTTTGATGCAAGAGATGGAGGGATGTGGGAAGCGAAGATGGAGCGTTGTTGTTTACTTTCAGGGTGTGTTGGAGGGATGAGAGTGCAGGACAGGATGGGGACAGGACGTGATGAATTCTCCTAAAGAGCAGCACTGGACATCAGACAGAAAATGTGATGAGGCACAAAGGCCTCCCAGCGCATATCAAACAGATGATTTCAGCCAGAGTGATGTTGTCTTGGCATTATCGACTATAGTGAGACTGAATGATAATGCGAGCGGCTGAAGAGGAGGACAGGTTAAGAAGAAGTACTTGGACAAATCTATGACTGTGTATTTAATGCATACCAAATTCTCAGTTCTGCGCTGTGTTCTGCTTTCTAGTTTCACACTCTCCTGGCTTGCATCACCTAGTCTCGCTGTCGGTGTTTATCTCAACTGTTTGAGAGAGTGCCAGGCTCAGGTGGTACACAGCATTTGTTTTGCATTCATCTGGTTTTGCATTGGTGCTCTCTGATGTACAACAACTCAACTTCCACTTAAACTTTCTGCCTCCTAATAAAACCACATTTTGATGGCGGCAAATTGCTATGATATAAATATTTATTACATTCTTACCTCCACCAAGGACTTGCTAAATAGATAAAAACAAATCAGAGAGATAGTTGTATATGTTGGATTAATGTTTAAACAAGAATTAAGTGTTACTAGTTGACCATAAGAGGGCAACAGTGTTCAGTCTATAGCATCAGTACTGCTGGATTATACCTTGGCAGTTGATTGCACTCTCTGAGTTATTTCTAGTTATTATTTATTAACATGCCAACTAAAGCATGATTTTTACCCAAAGGGATAAGAAAAAGGGGTTTGATATTCATGGGGGGGCAGGCTCTGTGTCTTGGGTGCTGTTGTGGCTTCCTTGGGGTTTTGATGAGGACTGGGAGCAAGGTTATTATAGTTTTGAATTTTTCATTAGTTTCTATTTTTTATTTCGTTTTGACTTCACATCTCCAATTTCAGTTTAGTTTTAATTAGTTCTTTATCCATGTTTGCTAGTTTCATTTAGTTTTTTTTTTTTTACATATTGCTTAGTTTTAGTGTTAGTTTTTTTCTAATATGGTCTATTTTTCAGGGATGACATTTAAAAGATAGGGATAAAGCACTGTGTAATGACACCTCAGGAACACGCTATTTTAGAAAATGTATTGACTTGAACAACCATTTTTGGTGAACACTTTAACACCTGAGCCTGCAAATTTCCACCTGGACTTTTTATGCTTATTTTCAAATTTAACACGCAAATCTAACATTCATGTGCAGTTGCAGTGTTTTTGTTCACTACAACTCCAAAATCAAAATCCGTTTTTTTTGTGTTTTTCTGCTATTCTTGTTTCATCGTCACTATTATCACACTCTGACAACATGACACGACACGTCAGCAGGAGACACATCACATGACATGCCGTTGTCTCCTGCTGTCATTTCATAAAGACATTTTCTCTATGCTTTTATTTACTTTTAGTTAGTTTTGTAGGGTGCTATTACAGTTTCAGTTAGTTATTGTTGTCTTAAAAAGCTTCGTTTTATATTTTTATTTCAGTTAACGAGAATTTTTTTTCATTTCTAGTTTTTGTTTTTTCGTTAGTTTTACTTAATGATTATAACCTTGACTGGGAACACAGGTGAGGTTCTTGTTGCATGATCTCTGGTGCAGATCAGGTTTACTGAGTCAGTGTTTGGGGCCCACATCTCTGTTTTAGTCTTGTTCTGTTTTGCTGTCTCTCACTATAGGTCAGCTTTGCCTTCTTTGACAGGATTTGAGTGTTAATCCTTAATATCCCATGATAGAAATGGGAAAATAGCAAATGATAGGCTCCTCATCCAAAGAAGGCTGGTGAGAGATGCAGATCACATACACATTCACAAACAAAGAAATGTGGGAAGCTGCTTCTGTGGGAATGATTCCTATAACTTTATACAGTAACAAAAAAGCTAAGCATACGGGTGAAACCGTAGTTGAAACGATAATTATTTAAAATGCACTGGTGCATGTCTCCATTGCATCTAATGCTTAGCCTGCTTGCCAATCTCTGCAGTAAAATGTACACTCTGATTTCAGTTCCTGACACTTTTATATGGATGTTTGGTGAAGATAAGAAGAAGTTAAAAAAAAGCACCTTGGAAGTTATTTAAGTTCATCATCCAGCTTCTCTGTTTCATTTTACTTTGGGTTTGTTAGTTCATCACAACACTCAAGTTGTTATGTTGAACTCCTGTGGTCTTGTAGCTTTATGGACAAAACAATCTAAAAGTCATCTAATAATCCACAAATGAAATAGGATTAATAATCATTTGAGCCACATTAAAAGAGGTGTCTGGATTACATTCACCCCCCAAAAATATATAAACTTATTTCTGTACCTGTCACCTGTACCTGAATGTGCAGCTCAGATCAGTGTGCACACAAATACATGCACTCAACTAGATTTCCTCAAAGGCTCTTCTAGTGAACACAGGAGGACTTTTATTCCTCGCCTGGACTTACCTTTTTATTGACTGTGCCCGAGGCATTGAGTCAGAATGACCTTTCCAGTGATCATTTATTCAGTACTCCTCATTTAAACCTATTACTTCATGTGGTTTATGTAGTCGATTAGCAACTAATTAATAGTTAAAGTTAACATATTGTCAGTGATATCATCACTTATCGCTTATTGTCTAGCTCCCATCCTGCAATACTGTACTGTCTGAATATATACAGAAACAATTAACTAAGGGTTTCTTTTGGTTTCTTTACAATTTTCACAACTACAGATTAGACTTAATCTAAATTACCTCCTGCATTTTACACATTTATTCATCCCACCTACCAAGCACTGTAAAATTATGTTTTCCTTTCGGTCATTTCTCATCCATCCATCCATCCATCCATGCATCCATCCATCCATTCATCCATCCATCCATGCATCCATCCATCCATCCATACATCCATGCATCCATCCATCCATCCATCCATCCATCCATCCATCCATCCATCCATCCATCCATCCATGCATCCATCCATCCATCCATCCATGCATCCATCCATGCATCCATCCATCCATCCATCCATCCATGCATCCATACAGCATCCATCCATCCACCATCCATCCTTCCATCCATCCCTCCATCCACCCATCCATCCATCCATCCATCCATCCATCCGTTCATCCATCCATCCATACATACATATATCCATCCATCCATACATCCATATATCCATCCATCCATTCATCCATCCATCCATATATCCATCCATATATCCATCCATATATCCATCCATCCATCCATCCATCCATCCATCCATCCATATATCCATCCATCCATCCATCCATCCATCCATCCATCCATCCATTCATCCATGGCGAGCAGAGAAGCCCAGGCGTCACTGTCCCCCACAACTTCTTCCAGCTTATCCCAGGATCCCCATCCCCTCCCAGGCCAACCAGGAGATATAACCTCTCCAGCTGACCTCTGAGTTTCCTCCCAGGCGGCAGTGCCTGGTAAACCTCCACTGGGAGGTGACCCGGAGACATCCTGATCAGATGCCTGAACCACCTCAATCGGCTGCTCTGAATGTGAAGGAGCAGCGGCTCTACTCTGAGTTTTAAACTACATCAGGGGTGTCCAATCCTGGTCCTCGAGGGCCGCTATCCTGCATGTTTTAGATGTGTCCCTCTTCCAACACACCTGATTCAATGATCAGGATCGTTATCAGGCTTCTGCAGAGCTTGATGATGAGCTGATCATTTGAATCAGGTGTGTTGGAAGAGGGACACCTCTAAAACATGCAGGATAGCAGCCCTCAAGGATCAGGATTGCCCACCCCTGGACTACATCCTTTACCCTGCCCGGATAAGTGTCATCAGGACCTATCCTGAGAGCCAGAGCCAGGCCTTGGGATGCTGTGTTCCTAGGCAAAACGCCTGGTGGTCGGGCTCCCCATGTATCCGGGGAAACGTGGGCAAACCATGTGGGCCCATCTCCTGCAAGGTCAGGGCTTAGATGCAATTCCCTTTAGGGGTCACAAACCCATTTGCAACACAAACTGGCCCCAACAGATATGCATGAATCCAAACCACAGCGGAAACAGTTTCTGTGCAGAGATGCTGAAGGGACCAAAAGTAAGCAATGACACATATTTCTGGAGTCAGTATTCAAACAAAACAACACTGTAAGTGTAAAAAGCTTGGCGTGACATTACCAAGAGCCACAAAACTTGCTAAATCTAGAGGAAAAAATGCCAAATCAGTTCATATGCCTTCTCCTGTAATGTTAGATTAATACGTGCATTTTTTTGTAGCTTCAGACAGTTAATGCCTCTAGAGTCGTTCAACCTCAAAATGTTTCTACAAGCGCAACAACATTTGTTGTGTTTTGGGGCATATTCATGTCTCTTGTTGTATCAGTCAAAGTAGTAGACTTGCTGTGTATCTGTTTATGTGTTTTCCTATTTTTCTGTCCGTCTTGGTATCTTTACTGTGTCTACCTGTCTTTCTACTTGTCTGTAAGGCTGTCTATAACTGTCTAAGAGGGGCAACTGACATCTTCCTGTCAAAAAAAGTCAATAACAGTTTAGTGGACTGAGTTTGTAGAGCCCAGAGCTGGGATGGATTTGTGTGCGTCTGTGTGTGTGACTGTGTTATAGTCTCGGAGCAGAGGAAGGTTGGAAAGGGTCACTCTCGGTGATAACTGCAATCATAAAGAGTCTTTGATGGGTGAAATCTCATTAGTGCTAATACCTGATAACATGAATCTGGTTTACACACATCCTTCATGGTGTCTCCTCAATTACAACCAAATATACAGACACACACTCATCCATACGCACACACAGTTGTACATTATATACATGTCACTTTTAATGAGCGCAAAATAGCTAGAGTTGATAATGTAATTTCTTTTTGGATGAAAGGCAAATGTGCATGGCATGCACTCGTTAATCAAACCAAAGATGATTCTGTAAGTGGCCTGTTGTTTGGCTCTGGATTATAATCATATATGAACTTGTGTCTCATCAGTCGGGCCATAATATTTGTTGGCAGTGATCCTAATTATATTACAAAATACATTGTAATTCCATCCCAGGAGTTTTCAGATCTATGAAACATTGTAGTCACAGTTAAAAGAAAACAATGTTGATGGTTGGTAGAAAACCAGTCTCCTGATCTAATCATGTGACTAACGCCCTCTCTGAACTCTGTGTCTTCACAGCATCAATAATTATACCTCCACTGCATCATATGAACAAAGATCGTGAGGGTCTGTGATTTGAAAGGTAATTTAAGATTATGCTGTGTTACCTTCATGTTGTTAGCTTCTTGTTGCTGTCTTACCAGGAGCTAATACGTCATGGTCGTTCATATCAGCTTGTTTCTAGACTATAAGCTTAGTGATGGGAGGAGATGGTTGAAGAGTCCAGCCTCCATCAGAAGAATAGAAATGTGATCTGGTAAATCCAAAGTTGTGCTTTCAAGATATCTTTTCAGGGTATTTTGATTGTCCCTGAGGAGCAATTGTGGTGCAGCCAGCAGCAAAACAATAGAGATTATTTTTTTTTTCAAGATGTGTGTTTTTAAGTCATTGTTACATACGTACATTCAGGACTAACCTAGTTTTATTTAGAGCTGGAGAATGCAGCTGAGGTACAAATTGTAGGGCTGCCTGCTTGCTTACCACAGTATCTAGTTTTCTATTTCTAAACATGTTAAATACAGGATGTGATGTGTGGGAGTGGAGGATTTGGAGTTGTTCAAAGCACTGATCATCCACTGGTGGCCCGTGGGCCATGTTCAGCCCGCCAAAGCTTTCTATCCGGCCCGCAGAATATTTAATACATTTAAAAAATGTGAGGAGGGGGGGAAAATGCATGCTGATGGCAATGAAGATAATGTGTTTGTGTGTGCAGATGTTTCACAATAAAAGCCCTGCAATAAGAGGGATTTTCATTTGAAACAGTTGCAGGAAGAGTTGGAGGTGCATTAATATAAACCTCAACATTTTGATTGACGTTGCACCAGATCCCGTTTAATGCTTTGCACAGAAATATGAGTAAGTAAATTAGATATCAAACAGAGAAAATCTGAAATAAAAACCAGCCTCTAATACAAGACAAATCTCCATCTTTGATAAATGGAAAACGTAAGGTAACGAGTAATGTAACACACTACTTTTGCCGATGTCTAATTAGTAATGTAATATTACTGTGTAGTTCTAGGCAACATGTAAAATTAATTTCTAAACCAAACAACACTCTGTAGACAAAAAGAAAAGAAAAAAAAAGCAATTTCCTCCACAACTGCATCACAAACCCAGCTTTCTGTATAGAAGATATCAAGTTGTTGGCAAGGTATTATATATGAATAAATATGGGGAACAGTGACAAGTACAAAAATAGAAAATTCCTCTTTTTCTCTTCAGGAAAGGTTCATCTTCTTTTTTTTTTTTAAACTGTCAACTGCACTTCCAGAAAATTGATTTAACTCCTTGTCACATCTTTTTATTTGGTCCTATTGTGAAAAAGTTTGTGCCATTTCCATTTGTTTCACTTTATCTCTTTGCCAGGCAGCGTATTCTGAAACCCAATTAGGTTCATGATGTGTGATGACGATGGGTGACAATAGGTTAAATCACAGAGATTTCATGGGGGAACAGTCCATGTGTGATAACTGAATAAGATGGAATATTTCATTATGTAATCATACAGTAGAGCATCATTTTATTGTACTTACAGAATCCAATCACACCTATGGATGCATGTATGTGTTTGATTTGGGTTTGTACAAAAAATACACATGTGGCAAAAGAAGATTGTTGGAAATATTTAGAATTGAATGACATTTTAAACTGCTTTACTTTTCTTTTTTTTTCTTCCAAAATACCACTCGAGTAAGATCACCCCCGCAAATTGCATTACTCACTTCTTAGAGGCTTAACAGAATTTAAATGCTTATTTATTCCATGTCCTGTGCTTTCAACAATTCAACAAAAGGCTTTTGGATGTACACATTGAAGTGTTGTACTTCAGAGGAAAATCCAGCTCTCCTCAAACTATCCTCCAAACTATTGTAATTTTATAAATCTGTAAAAAATAAAAATCAATCTGCAGCGGTTGGAATATGTGAACTTTTAGTTTAATAATAATCAAACTTCAAAGGCACACAGTGAAGCAGTTGTGTTTATCCAACTCAGCAACATTCATTATACATTCCCTACCTCTTGAAATGTCAAATTACACGCCTTCTGTTTTGATCCTGCGACTTAAGTCTCACAATCATACTTGACTCCGTAGTTCTTGACTGATGCCGCCCTGCTTTGTAAATCAGGCTGCACAGAACAGAGTATTTCCATGTATAAATGTACACATTGAGTACTTCATATGAAACCAGGGCTCCAAAAATATTAAGAAGCAAAGAAGAAGAAAAGTTTCCACTGTAGGAGCGTAGATCAAACTGAGTACACGCTGAGATGTTAATACAAATTAATTAGTACTGGAGGGAAGGAGCTAGAAACTGTTTCCTAAGTTCAACTTGAGAAGTACAAAAAGGCAAAGTGAGCTTTTGCAGTTTCACAAAATATTTCAGTTGTTATAATTTAATTTAACAATGTTACTGCTTACTAAATTGATTTGGTAAGGCACTGCAGCTATCAGCCAGCTAATGCTCCCACTGGTTGTTCTTGGCTTTTGGTCAAATTCCCGGTGGATCAATTGACAACTCCCCCCCCGCCTCCCCCCCAAACTGCTTCATGGCAGTGGATTAAAGAGAAAGGAAAAACAAGTCTGAACTCTCGACAGTCCCACGACTGCTTCAAACATGGCAAACATTTTCTTTCTTTCTTTCTTTCCCTGGTCTTCTGCTTTTAATTCAGCTTGATTTATTTTTTTTTCCTTCATCATGTCTCGGAGATTTAAATCCGTGAAACAGCAGGTGACACCGCAGCACAGCGGGACTTTGTATTTTTAATATCTTCTCTATTGAAATGACTAATTTTGAGGCAAGTTCAGCTCTGGTGCATCCACGACTATCCTTAAATCCTAAATGTCACAGTGTGCTGTAAGACACAAAGAAAATCTGTATCCATGAGGGTAAACGGGTGGATTTAAATATGGTTTTGTGCGGCTGATATCTGCAACTCGTCAGGGTCCGCACGCAGCTCAAAGCACAACACAGACCCACACAGCACCATATAAACACACAAGTCATAAAACACTGAAGCACAGCTCAATCTAAGAAGAAAAAAAAAAAACACTGGTGGAAGATAAATCTTGTCCGACAACATCTAAAAACCAACTGGAGTCCTTCAGTTCAGCTGGGACTGCATTTTATATATGCATGCCAATGGAGGGTTTTCTAGACTGCTACACTGAATCTTGTAATAAGATAAGTAGAAAGAGAAAATAGGTGTCTGTGAGAGACAGAGAGACATGACATTTTTGCTGATGTTTGTTCTCAGGTACAAATCTGGGCAAAGGAGTTTGTGTATAATATAACCTAACAGCTGTAATACCCATATTTTCAACAATTTTCTTACACATATTGAGCATTGTTGCCTATTTCCCAGCCTGAACCATCAAACTGAACATTATACAGATGTGCTGGAGGTCTGCACAAATACATCTCAACAACACCGGCATGTTCACATCTCACTTTGTTCCTTCTTTAGATTGGTTTGCCCTTGTTGTACTGCAATATGCACTGCACCAGCCTGCATGAAGCCACAATAGCTGCAGTCATGAACAAGTGACCTGCATCACAATGTCGCTCGCATACCACCTGTAATTTACCTTCCGACCTCTCTTTAACTAACACAAAAGATCAGGCGTGAATATGTTTTAATCTTCCAAACAGTGATTACTCCATTTCTTTCTAATTGCTTTTCAACCTGACTCACTTTTATATCTGCGATTCTGACAGCCTCACTACCCATTTAAAAGCCCATCATCTCGTCTTTCTTCCTGCATGTCTATCTGCCTGTCGGCTATCTTGTCTGCTCTTCTGCTTCCCTTCTGGTGGCTGG